>APFE031012593.1:48277-112143 GCA_000404065.3 Pinus taeda | reverse complement strand
AAATATTAGAGAGGAGCATAGGATTGATGTGTTCATAGGGACTTTAAAGGATAATATCCAACATGATGTTTGCCTTTGGGAACCTGATTCATTAGAGAAGGCATTCAGGTTAGCAAGAGAAATGGAAAGAAAAATTATGGCAACCAGGAAGCATACCAGTCACAACTATAAAGATGGAAGTGTTGTTACGCCCAGTCTTCCACAACGTATAAGGTTGACACCACAACAATTGGAAGAAAAAAGAGCAAAACAGCTTTGTTACAGTTGTGATAGCAAATACACTAAAGGTCACAAGTGTGCTGAGAAGAAATTATTCTACATAGATTGTGAAGAGGAAGAAGAAAAGGAGCAAGAAAGGTCAAAAGAAGAAGATATACTCCAGGAACAAAGCTTAGATGAAGAAGAAATAAATCCGACCATATCTTGTAATGCATTGGCAGGAATTACCACTCCTCAAACTATCAAGATAGAAGGACAAATCAAGAAGAAAAAGGTAATAGTGTTGATTGATTCAGGAAGCACCCACAATTTTATTCATTGTAGGGTAGCAAAGGAATTGAATTGCTTCCTATATCCAGCACCAGAGTGTCAAGTGATGATTGCAAATGGAAACAATAAATTTCTCTGGAAAATGCCATAATATCAAGCTATCCATGGGAGAATATGTATTGACTACCCCAATGCTTCCATTCCAATGGGAGGTGCTGATGTTGTACTAGGAGTCCAATGGCTACAATCCTTGGGTACAATAGCTTTTAATTTTCAAGAACTTTTCATCAAATTTTCTACGGAAGGAAAGGAAGTTGAATTAAGGGGGATTGCAGGGAAACCAGGAAAGATAATCAGCTCTAATGGTATGACAAAGCTTCTAAAAAAGGAGCAAAGAGGTGTAATTGCACAATTATGTTCGCTAGATGTTTCCACATCGGAATCATCTATTTCTCCAGATCTCCAAAAAGTCCTGGACAATCATTCCAAGGTATTTGAGACTCCCAAAGGTCTCCCACCTATGCGTGATCATGATCATACTATTCATCTGATTCCAGGAAGTGTTCCTCCAAACATCGGGCCGTACAGATATCCCTATGTCAAAAAGAGTGAAATTGTACGTATGGTTGCAGAACTGCTAGAGGCTGGTATAATTCAACCAAGTCAAAGTCCTTTCTCTGCTACAGTAGTCTTGGTGCACAAGAAGGATGGATCATGGCGCATGTGTCCGGATTATTGTGAGCTCAACAAGCTCACTATTAAAGATAAGTTTCCCCATTCCTGTCATTGATGAATTACTGGATGAATTGCATGGATCAATTTACTTCACCAAGTTGGATATTCGTTCAGGATATCATCAAATCAGAATGAAGTTGAAGACATTCCGAAAACAGCATTTAGAACTCATGAGGGTCATTATGAATTTTTGGTCATGCCTTTTGGCCTTACCAATGCACCTTCAACATTTCAAATTTTGATGAATTCAATTTTCAAACCATTCCTTAGAAAATTTGTGTTAGTATTTTTTGATGATATACTAATCTACAGCAAGTCTTGGAAGGATCATGTTGAACATGTTGACAGGGTGCTACAACTATTGGAGGAGAAACAATTATATGCAAAAAGATCCAAATGTTTCTTTGGAGTCCAGGAGGTGGAATATTTGGGTCATATTGTATCTCATGAAGGAGTTAAGGTAGACCCTAGCAAAATTAAAGCCATTAAGGAATGGAAAATTCCACATCCATAAAGCATCTGCGAGGATTTCTTGGGTTGACAGGGTATTATCGCAAGTTTGTTAAGAATTATGGGAGAATAGCAGCACCTCTAACAACATTATTGAAGAAAGATGCATTTTTCATGGACTCCAGAAGCAACAAAGGCCTTCGAACATCTTAAAGAGGCAATGTGCCAAGCACCAGCCTTAGCTACACCGGACTTCACAAAAACCTTTATTGTGGAATGTGATGCTTCAGGAAATGGAATTGGTGTTGTTCTAATGCAAGATGAAAAACCCATTGCTTTTGAAAGTCATCCAATCAAGGGAAAGTTTTTAAGCAAAGCTATTTACGAGAAGGAAATGTTGGCAATACTCCATGCACTTAAGAAATGGCGACCCTTTCTAATGGGAAGACACTTCAAGGTAAAAACGGATCATGATAGCCTTAAATACTTTTTAGAACAAAGATTATCCTCCAAAGAGCAACAATAGTGGGTCACAAAGATGTTGGGTTATGACTTTGAAATCATCTACAAAAAAGGGAAGCAAAATGTGGTGGCAGATGCACTCTCAAGAAAGGAAGAGGATGTGGAAGCATTGTTGTGCGCCATTTCTATTATCCAACCAGATTGGATAAGCGAAGCAAGGGAGGAATGGAAGAATGACAAAGAAGTATGGGCACTTATTCGAAAGTTACAACAAGATTCCAGTAAGTCTGATACATTTAGTTGGAAAAATGATTCGTTATGGTACAAAGATCGCTTATACCTCTGTAAGAATTCCCAGCTGAAACAAAAGATTCTTATGGAATTGCACACTCTCCCTTAGGAGGGCACTCTGGATTTTTAAAAACTTACCACAGGGTTAAGAAGGAATTTTTTTGGGGTGGCCTTAAATCAGATATTCAAAAGTTTGTAGCAGAATGTTTGGTTTGCCAACAAAATAAAGTTGAAACAATTAAGACCCCGGGTCTATTACAACCTTTATCCATTCCAAGCCAACGTTGGGAGGAGTTTCAATGGATTTTATCACAGATTTACCCAAGTCTGAGGGAAAGAGTGTCATCATGGTGGTAGTTGACAGACTTACCAAGTATGCACACTTTTGTGCATTATCACATCCATTTAAAGCCAGTACAATTTATACTGCATTTATGGAAACAACTCGAAAGCTACATGGAAACCCAAAGATTATTGTAAGTGACAGAGATCCAATTTTCACTAGAAATTTTTGGACAAAATTGTTTTCTTGTCTTAGTACTCAGTTAGCTCATAGCTCATCTTATCATCCTCAATCTGATGGGAAAACTGAGATAGTAAACAAATGTTTGGAAGGATATCTTCGTTGCTTGTATCTGATAAACAGACATAATGGATCAAATGGTTGCCTCTGGTTGAATGGTGGTATAACACTTCCTTCCATACAACAACAACAATGACCCCATTTATGGCACTTTATGGATATCAGCCACCATCCATCACCTCATATTTAAGAGAAAATTCTAAGGTTCAAGTAGTGGAACATCACATCAAACATCAACAACAAGTCCTCCAACTCTTAAAGGATAACCTCGTGTTGGCACGGAATAGAATGAAACAATAGGCAGATCAACATTGCAGCGAAAGAAGTTTTGATGTAGGTGATTGGGTATTCCTATGGTTACAACCATATAAACAAATGTCCCTCTAGCAAGATAAGAAGGATAATAAATTATCACCAAAGTATTATGGTCCGTACAAGGTGTTGCAAAAGATTGGTACTATGGCATACAAATTGGAGCTTCCTGCAGCATCTCGAGTGCACCCAGCTTTCCATGTTTCATGTTTAAATAAGGTTATAGGCGATAAGCTCCCAGTTCAAACAATATTGGCAGAACTTGACAAGGAAGGAAAAATCATATTGGAACCTGGAGCATTCATAGAAACAAGAATCCAACAGCTATGAAATCGATAAATTTTAGAGTATCTCATTAAGTGGAAGAACTTACCCGTTGAAGATTCCACATGGGAGGACAAGAATTTTATATAGAAGCATCAAGAACTACTCAAGCATTTAGGAAAACACTTTTTGAAGGAGAGGGGCATGTTAGGCCCCTATACTACTAGTGTAACCCTTATTGTTATTAGTACAACCCGCTTATTATATTGATGTACCCATGTAGTGCCCATATTGTTACTATTGTGCCCCATAGAAGCCCACTATTGTTATTAATGTGCCCTTACATTATTATTGTTATGTCGGCTCTGACTATGTTACGACCCCTTAGAATCCTATATATAGAAAGAAGGTCTTTTCATTTGTATCATCCAAGAATTTTTTATTTATGTAATTTAAAGGAGGTTTCCCCCTCGAAGAGGCTAAATTCTAAGGCATTGGTATATCTTTTATATCTTTTTCTTGAGCTGGTTTCATAACACTGATAAGTGAATGGTACCACTGTGATGAGTTTGTCATCCTAAATCTTACAGGCTAAATCTTTTGTAAGCGTCTTGGCAAGGCCTTGAACATTTTTTTTTATTTTTTTGTTTGTTTGTATTTTTTTTTTTACTTCGAACGGAGTTTTACTCCCTGCTTATCAATGCTACAGTGGCCAAATTCTAGAAAAATTGATCCTACCCAATGTCTTGCGAAAATCGGCCCAGACTATAGGAGCCAGAAACCTCACTATGCAGATGCTCAGATCTTCTTGCAAAACCGCAATGGCTGAATGTGAGTTGGACTGCGGCAACTACAGAACCCCAAATGCTAGATTTGAATGTTATTGTGGCGGAAGAACCTCAACTGGTGGATCTGATTGTTGTGGCGGTGACAGAACCCAAACAACTAGATCTGAGTCGTACTGCAGCAGTAGAACACCAACTAGTGGATCGAATGTGGAAAATAAGATAATGGGCTTGATCTTTAGAGAGTCGAGGGAACTATGGTCTTAAAGGAGTGTTGGGTGCTACATATCACAATATACATAAGGGTCCAACAATAGTACTCGATCCAATATTTCAAGGCACTAACTAAGGAGGATCAACCATACCCTTAGCCGTACTGCACGACTACCCTATCGTATGCGCTAGTAATCTCCCTGAGTGTTGTTCTCAGTGTGTTGTAGTAACAATATAGCCGATGGCTTACCTAAGGCGAGGTTTCAGGTGAGCCTAGGGTGCTTCCGATAGACCTAGACAGTACATGGAAGGAAGTCCATGAGCCGTTTTGTCTAATGTGCTACTACTTGAGGGGGTACCCGCAGGGGTTACAAGGGAGTCCAACAAATGTGACCACCTCTTGTATTTCCTGCATGCATGCCTCCCCAAATCCGTAATTTTATGCACTCAATGATAAATCCTGTAGTTTAAAGACGTCAAAACAAGTTTGTAACCTAATTTTTTTGCCAAAAATGGAGGTACCATCGGCCCTAGAAAGTGCTCTAATACCACTTGTTATGCCCTTGACTTGTGAGAAATCCCAAAATATCAAATATACAAAGATATACAACTGAAAACACATAAAAAAAAATGATAAGAACAATAAGTATTTTGTTATTTAGAGATGAAAGGAATGTTCAGTTGCCTCTTTGAGGGGACAACCTCCAACAGAGCAGAGCTTGATTACAAAACAAGACTCAATATCTCTCAATGGGGAGTCACTATCCTTTATATAGGGTTCATACATACAATACCATGGGTCATTAGCATGGTTCTCTTAACACCATCTATCTAATGCCATGGCCCGTTATCAACTAACTATGGCTCCTTCCTGAAATGTGGGTTAACCACTTACAATTATTAATATGGGATTTATTGAATCTTTAACCAACTATAACTATGACTCGAACCTATTACATAAACAAATGGGTTAGGCTTAGACCCTAACAGAGAATATATTGATCTGCCCTTTGCCCTTGATGTTAAAAGGGGAGAGTATTTTGTGTTGCTTAATATGTCTAATAGTTTCTACAACTTGCAATAATCAACACCAATATGGTTGCCATCAAGTCCAAAGGGGCTGATTACAAGCATTATGATACCAATGTTGTCCTTGATGGAAACTCACTAAAAAGTTAGTTCATATTTGATAAAAGGCAGCTCACATTGTAACAGGTCAATTTAGAGGTAACATGACATTGGTACAGAAGAATAGGAAGTTGGAACAAAGCCCTATTGATCAGAATCAAGAAGTTGAAGGAAAAAGATGTTGTAAGTTGTATACACAGGTTCACTTTGACAAAGAAGCATATACACGCGAGTTCACATAATAAAAAGAGTGTATATGTATGAAGACACTTTCATAAGGGGAAAAACATGTATATGTTGGAAAATCATGGAAATTCAAGTTTAAAGAATACCAAGGGTCAATACCATGTTATTAGCCCACAATATTGAGTAGAGTAATGACTATTTGATCCTGTCCAAGAATACGACAAGCTCTAAGTGTTGTTTTTGTCTGAGGTATTGAGAAAGGTCAAAAACTATATAAGGAGGAGAAGATCAAAGGGCCAAGTGTGCAAGTGAAAGGGTTTCTTAGGAATACTTTTATCTAAAGTATATTTTATGTTGCAGTGGCTATGATTATGATATGATATGAAATATTTTGTTCAGCTTGGCTACACTATTGGATCACGATCATGAGACCTGAAATGACTTATCATTATATGATCTGATATTGGTTGGGCTAGATCTAATTGCTTATGCATGTTTTATTCTTTAAATCTCATGATCTAGGTATGTCTGAAGTTTGGAATAGCAGCAAAGTTGTAGGTTAATATTTGTAGATCTATACGCTGGCTCACCTTGGTAAAGGCACGTATACATGCAGGTTCGACTCTTCTAAGTAGCGCATGCAAAGGAAAAGCTTGTTGTGCAGAAATGTCTAATCTATCTGATCAGTGCTGCTATTTTATTGCTGTCTATCAATGAAGTCTTCTTAGATATGAAAGTAAAATTGAATGCATAAGGAATTTGTGTCTGATTTATTGATTGATTAAGTGAGAAGGGTTATCTATGTTACTAACTATTTAGATATCTTTAATTTGACAGTAGATCCTCAAATTTTTACTAGTTGGTACAACTTTGATTCAGAAGTTTTATAATTCAGTGGTTTTGAAGGTATACACAAGTTTGGTTAAAGGAAGTAGCATATACTTGTAGGCTGGGTTCAGTAATGTAGTGTATGCATTTTGATGTATTTTTTTTGAGGTTTCCTTTGGTTCTAAATGATGATGCAAGTTTATGGGCTCAACATATTATTCAGCTGACAATAATATAACTATTCAAATTAACTGATTATTGGTTGATGCAATTTGAGTTTCAAAGTTTCTAATGGGTTTAGTGTGAAAATCTGATGAAACATGGCCTTCATATTGTGTTGTTGTATACCAAGAGTATCTAGTATGAAAATTTATGAAAAGTGGTCCCTGGAGGAAGAGAGAAGTTCGTAGCCTTCTGTAGGCCGATGCCTATGTATTAGTTAACATATCAGCTAGTACAAGAGTGAGGGGGTTGTAGCTCCCTTCTAGTAGAAGCTAGAAAATGAGATAAGGTTTTAGCCTTCTACAGGTGGGCGCCTGCGTACTAGTACAAGATTGTAAACAGATCTTCTTTATATTAAGAATACAAAGATGACAACAACAGGTGGTTTTTCTTCCACATTGGGTTTCCGCCTTAAATCTTGGTGTTCATGTGTGTTTCTTATGTGTGATGGTTTATTCTATTTTTTTTTTTTTTTTTTTTTTTTTTTTTTTTTTTTTTTTTTTTTTTTTTTTTCTGAATAAGTGCTAATTCTATTAAAATAAAGGAGAAAAATATTTACAATGAGGTCGCAGCCTCAGAGGGCAAATTTCCCAGCCCTCAGCAAAAAAACCAGTAGACAGAGAGGAACAGCTGAACTTGTGTGAGTGGAGCATTCTCAGGTCAGCATAGAAAAAGAGCTGTTACAAAAAAACTCCTTGCTGGCCAGAAACGCCAAGCAGAGGAGACCATCCTCGAAAATTCTTCGTCCAGCCACTAAGGTAGGTAATTACAGTGAGAGGCATTCCAAAAAGACTTATAAGGGCTAAGGAGGACCCCAACAATACAGTGAGCAAAACAGGTGAAGAGAAAAACCAGCATACGAGACAGAGAGAAGAACTAAAAGCGAGAGACATGGCATCGACCAAGCCAAAGAGGAGGTTACTCGCTCGAAGTCTGAGTGTTGGAGCCCTTTGCTACTTGAGTTTCCGGAGTTGCAACCCAAGAAGCCTCGTCGTCGCCTTCAGCGCCACCCTCGGACTGATTGACCAGGTGAAGAATGCTAAAATCATGCTGAACAGGGCCACAAGCGATGGCTTCGTCTTCTTCAGCTGCCAGCGTGCGGTTGTGGTTGACCTCTCCATCAATAGGGGAGTCTTCCTGCATATGCATTGCTGTAAATTTCGGGTCATCCCCAGCACCCTGAGACAGGCTTTCCTCAGGAGAGGGAGTGGAGGAGGAGCTAATGGGATCAACAGGCAATTCTGACTGTTCCGAGACCATTATAGTGGTGGTGAAGGTGATGATGGGTTGGTTGAGATGGCTACGAAAAGTAAAACGAGAATTCTGGAAGGATGAATTAGGGGCAGGCCTGGCGGGGTTGGGGGGAGGCGAAGACGAAGAGGCAGATGAAATGGGGATGATGAGCGGAGAGGGAGACTGCCAGGCACATCCTCTGGGAGCTGATGAACTTCCCCTGCGTGGAACTCCTCCACTTCGAGGCATTGCAGACCCTAAATTCCTACTATGAACACTCCGCGGAATAGCAATGGGGGACGAGGGAGAGACAGACACAATAGGCTCAGCCTCTGGCAGATAGAACCTGAGTTCGAGCTGACCAAACGACTACTGCAAGGAATGATGGAGATTTGGCTGAGGAGGAGCCATTATATTGCAGTTGGGCACATTATTCGAACTGCGATGCGGCATAAATGCTCCTGCAGGCTTCAGAATGGAATGAATGCTGGACGAGACCTCCGCCCGAACACACAACAAACTGCAGTTATTCCCCACCATTGGAAATGGGGTTATTAAAAGCTCGCAGGTGGCCATCCAGGTGCCGTTCAGGAGGCGTCATGCCTAGCACGCGTGGAGGGCTATCTGCTCGTACCTGGAGATCACCCGCATCCGGGTAGATGGTTTATTCTATTATTACTACACATAGTTACTTTATAATAAGATTTTGATGCACTGATTAAAGATCAATACATGATAAATTATAAATCATAAATTCTCTGGGTATACGCTGGTTTCTTTTATCACAGTAGCATGCACATGCAAGTTCATTTCACCGAAGTATCACATATATATCTAGTTGGGAAATGAAAGATTATTGAATTGTAAATACTGATCTCCTCTCCCCCCCCCTTTTCTAAGTATTATTTCCAACAACATAACATCAAGACCACCTTTTGGGATTGAAGTCATGTAACTATCTAATAAATACTCCCCCATATTTATCTTAATACTAGGCTAGTTCCTTGAACAATTTTTGATACCCGCATCTACAATCATTACTTGAAATTTTGATGTTGGATACATAGAGCAGTTAAAAAGTTTTGGAAAATTGTAACTGATGAAGTTATGCATGCTACCTAAATCAATAAACATTGTTTCCTTTTCCATTTTTATGTATCCTTATATATTGAGGATTTGTGGAATATTGGTGTCAACCACTACATGATAGGGTATTGTCAGAGTAGTCTCTTGTAGCTCTAGATATTTAGAAGGTTCCAATTCTCAATACACTTTATCTTTATAGTCTATTCCAAATAGTTTATTTTCACTACATTTATTCCCTCACTATACTTGTTATAACAACTGGAAGATATTCCCTTTTATCTTCTTTCATCAATTTTTTGAGGTGTTAACCTCGTCAGTTTATGAGAGGGAGCACAATTTCTCTATATTATTTAGTGATCAATTTTCTAGTGGTCATACTTTTACTTTCAAATTTCCTTTCTAGACTGAAAGCATGCTCTATAAATTTATGTTGAAAGAGATGCAAATCATGTTGGATGCTTTCCTTTACAGTTTCCATAAACAGTTCTAACAAATTATCTTCTAAAATGATATTTACTTTGAGACTCAACTTTTGTAATTATTGAATGTGCATTATATCTAGAGATTTTCATCCAAATTTATTAATTGACTAAATAATGTATTGTTCTTAATATCCCCATAACATGTTATCAATTCCTCTATATAAATGGACTGAGATGTAATGAAATCTTTTTTCCTTTTGCAAAGCCATTCATACAATACATGTTGATCTTGTTCTAAAAACATGGTTGCAATATTTACCTTTTTGAATGCTTGTACTTGGTGTAGATCAAAGTATTTCTCCCTCTAGAATATCCATGTTATAGGATCATTACCATGAAATTTCCTCATACGTATTTTCAAAATATAGTCATTCCTTGCTGTTGACTTGAAGCCTTGATGACAAGGATCTTATGGAAAAGACATGGTTATGATTATGTGATTCAATATTTGTACTCTCCAATTTTGATAAAATACCCCGGATATGTGATAGAGTTCCAGCATAATTTTATCCTTATTTTCATTATTTCCTTGGATATAGATATCTCTTGTAGGAAGCTAATACAAGAGAAGCATTTCCACAGATTCATGGATTTGTGTATTTCTTCCTTGAATTTTTTTTATTTTTCTTCCTTATTTTCCTCCATATTGTTTTCTATTTCATCCATCATTTCTATTTTAATGTTTTCTCAAGAACTTGATAAATCTATCTTTTTGATGTATTACCATCCATTTCATTAAGTTTATTTACTAATTGTGAGATACTACATTCTAGGTCTTCACTTTTGTTACAAGTCCTATATGGGCCTTCAAGAGGTTTAATTGGAGTAGCGACTTCCTTGGAGGCATGTTGGAAAATAATAATAGTACTCTTCATAAAAAATTTAAGTCACAAAAAAAAAATGGATCTTCTGATCAAAACTTATGTCACTTGTAAGTTACATAACTTTAAAACCTTAATTTAGAGATTATCCAAATGGTTGGTCTTTTTATTTTGATATATATCTGAGATTTGAGTCCTTGTGAATTTTAAATTTTGGCCTATAACACTCTGATATGTATTTCTTACAATTTTATAGGTTTGGCTAGAATTTGATGTGCTATGAGAAATTTATGGCACATTTCCCTAATTTTGTTTATTTTTCACCTCTTCCTATCAAAAAACTATTATGTCAGACTCCTTATCTAATTTTTGAAAATTAATTCTAAAACATTCACTTGAGGCAGTTCATTATGTCTCCTCGGATTTTGAAAATTTCACAGTCTAAAGTGCCTTAGAAAAAAATATATAGAGAAAATTCGAATATCCCTTGTTCGATACTGGTTTAGGAGCATTCACAAACCATAAATTCCATAGGGTATATATTATAAATTATAGTGAACTAGACTCTTGTCATAAGAAAAAAGGATATTGGCCAGGGTCAAATAATGTCACCATAATCTCATTGGTGACAATCAAAAGAGCCTCTATCACCCAAAACTGAACGTCACCAAAGGTGGCGCCACCAAAAATATAGGTGTTGTGGTGACATTCATGTTGAAGAGTTAAGGGAAACTAGGTGTAGTGTGATTCTCCTTGACTTGATAGCAATTTGTGGAGTCTTTTTACCTTTTTTTGTTAGCTTAATCTTGTTATTAATGCATGTGTGTGTACTTCATCAAACAACTAACAAAAACATAAGAACAAGAACACAAGATGTTGGCTCTCTATTAGGGCTAAAACCTCTATTATCTTGGGAGGAAAAGCCTTCTGTAAATTTCTCTTATTGAAGCTTCTTATTAATCAATGCCAAACCCTAGACCCTTGACAAGAATATCCTCCAAGCACAAGTCAAGTCCTTCCTCCTTTTTGCACTTTGTTTGCCGACACTTCGTTTCCTAGCACTTCGTCCTCCTTCCAATTGTTGTTATATCTTGTTGAACTTACTCTAGAAGAGATACCCTTAATGAGACCTCTTCGTTATGATGATCCCTTCCTTCTCTTCACCAACCAATGACCTTGTATGACTATAATGGGAGGGTTGCTATGATAGTAGAGACAACCCCCTTCTCTTCACACGTCTGATTATATTCCTTTTGATATTGACCACTTCATTCTTTGCTTGAGTGAGAGGCCTTATAGGCCTACTTAGATTGCCCAACCAACGAAATTATGTGACTGTGATAGGAGTGTTGTAATGACCATAGGAAGAGGCTCTTTTCTTTGCACGTGTGATAGTAATAAGCCCTATAATGGATCTCTAAGTCTAAGAGTTTCTTCATCCTTCTTCACTATCCTCAGAGACTCTTTTATCGTCATTTTGCTAC
Source organism: Pinus taeda (assembly GCA_000404065.3). NCBI lineage: Eukaryota > Viridiplantae > Streptophyta > Pinopsida > Pinales > Pinaceae > Pinus > Pinus taeda. Next base: position 100,089 of record APFE031012593.1, on the reverse strand, counting down.
CCTTTACTTGCATCCTTACTTCGCTAATTTCAGAGATGTGTGCTTGACGTTATGAGGGAGTGGAAAAACTCTATATATAGAGGATTGTCCCTCCTTTAGGCTGACTTGAAGGCTGACTTGTAGATTGCAGGACGACTTATCTTATTTGCTTCACATAGCTTCCTTTAATGGCGCCATTTCTTGGAGGAGGCTTGAATTTGCTTGGAGGTGTCTTCTTTCGATCTAATACATAAGTATACCTATAGTAACATTCCCTTAAGGTTTTCAACATAATTCTTTTGACTCTTTGACTCACCTACAGGACATTAACATGTGTTAGGCCTATTTCAATGAGTAAGAAACTAATTGGCATATATTATAAAAATAATATTTCTTTTCTTGAATAAACACAAATATCAAAAGTACATTTATGGAGACCAAACATTGTTACATTTCTTTCAACACTCCTTAACTAGGGAGGTATTCATACAACATTACAAGGTGTTTGTCTATGTTTCAATGTCGAAGAATTTACATAAGAGAAACTAGATTGGAAATCCATCTATTATAGCATCATAATAACGAACACTGTTTCCAAATCAAGCCCTTGACTAACAGATATATCTCTCAATAGACCAGAGCACAATGTTGGCTATACCAATGACTTATAGACACCTTAGTCGTTCTCTCTCAAGGTAGATACCCACCCGGGTGTTCACTGAGTATGACCTTCTAGGACTATTATTATCTTAGGTTCCCAACCTCAAAGAATATTGGTCCTCATGCCTACTCTTGTCTTGGATGCCCTACACATCCTCAAAGAGTATCAGATGCTAGATTATTACCCAATCCTCCCATTCTTTTTTCCCAAGTGAAGACAAGAATGTTGTGTCTATCTCTTCCTCTTAATTGAGGAAGACATGCCCAAGTATCCTCTGACAAGGTACTTGTCCAAGTTCCCTTTTTATTGAGAACTTGTTATAACTCCTTCTTAGGTAGGGACTTGTCCATTCATCAACAAATTCTTCTCTGTGGGTCATCTAGGTTATTTATCTCCTTCTTTCCTTTGATGTCCTGAAGCCTTTGTTCAAACCTCTTCCTGGTAGGGCACCATCCATTAATCACTTTCCTTCTTGGTTTGTCATGTCATTGCTTCCTTCATGGAAAGTGGCCTTCTTTTCATATATTAGGTTCTATTATGATTTGGATACTCCTTTCTCATCTGTCTATGCTTCAGAATACTCTTCTCATGATTGCTTCATTGTAATTTCTTGTTCCCATGCTTTGATCTAGTAGCCCTTCATGAATTCATCTTGATATTGCTTCAATGTTAAATGGTGTTTTTTATAGACGGATTCTTCATCATGACATCTTTGTAGAGCAGAATTAGTTATCTACACCTTTCATATCTCCAAGGCCTTCACAGGTGTTAAGGGTCCTTTGATATTTTTCTTCCTTAGTCAGAGTTGTCATGCCTTCTTTTAGTAGATGTATTCAAAGTATATTGTGAGATAGTGATTCTTTTTTATCATGGTGTTCTTCACATGCTTGATATCTTTCTTCATTTTCTTCTTCTTAGATATATTGGTCAACCACCTTATGCTCCTTGTGGATTACTTCCTCGTTTTCTTGCTTCTAGGACTAGTCAACATTTCTTCTTCATTTGGTTCTTAGTCAGTAATCTTATGCTCCTTATGTGAGTATTTCCTTTTGTTGATCTTCATTGCATTGTAGTGCATGCCTTCGGGCATGAAAGAGATTCTTTCATACTTGATCATGTCATAGAAATATTCCCATGACTCAATAATATAGATGACATAACTTTGATGCATACATACCTCATATTGATTATCCTTTGATCATCTTAGCTTCATTTGGTTGTCCTTGGTGTGTGCCCTCTTGTTTCATCTTAGCTTGCTTACATATCATCCTTTTCTTGAATCCCATGAATGGGACTCCCAATGAGACATCTAATTTTGTTTATGAATCTTCTTTTGAAGATTCCATCAGAGGATCTTGAAGACCCTTACATCGCAAATGTTTCTTTCTTTTGATGATGGAGGTATTCTAAGATTCTTAATCATGATCAGTTTTATTTCATTATGGATGAGGTCTTATACTAGGTATGCTCCTTCTACATGAATATCTTGAGCTATATCTACCATGCTCTTATATTCTAGAAGATATTTCTAACCATGCATTTTTTTCTCATTTATAAATGCTTCTTCTACATGAGTATTTTGAAGTCTATGTACGTCACACTTCTAGATTCTATAAGATGTTTCTGGCCATGCAATTTTATTCTATCCTACTCGATCCTGTACTACTCAAAAATTTGAAAGAAAACTTTGAGTAAAAAAGTAGATTTATTCATAGTAGAGATCTAGAGGATCTTCCCTCTTTTGCATCTTGTCTTCTTATTTGATTTCTTGAGTCACATGAGCTTGTTCCCTTTTTATTTTGTTGTTGTTTTCCTTATTTAGTTTAGGAAGATTCCTTTTGTAGTGTCCATATTCATGGCATTCAAAGCATTGGATTTTGCACATATCTCTATTGTTTGTACTTCATGGACCAAATTTTCCATATTTTCCTGTTTTCTTAGCCATGGATATAAATTCTAGCTCCTTTGATCCCACATATTCCTTTGCTTTGAGTCTTTCTTCCTTTATCTTTCATAGAGACCACATTTCACTCAGTGGGGTGGCTTCCTTCTTGGCATATATGCTTGATGTGAAGTTGCCCCAATCCTCAGGTAGAGAATTGAGTACTACAGTTGTCATTTCTCTGTCAAACATGAATTCCCTTAGCCCCTTAAGTTGATCCCTCATCTCAGAGATCTTGAAGAAGTAGGGAGCTACTCCTTCATATTATATCTTCATTTTGTACAATTCATTTCATAGAGATATCACTTTTCTGGTTGTGGTTACCGAGAATAGCTCATTAGTACAAAATGACTAATTAGTTACTAAAAAAATGACTAAATTTTGCATATATATCACCATTTTTTAGTTGGTAACCAGTAGTAGTTAATTTACAATATCTTATAATGCGACCAACATTTAGTCATTAATTAGTTCTCTCAATTTCATTGTCTAGTAGTACATTTAGTCATAAATTAGATCATTAATTTAGTCATTGATTTATTCATTAATTGCTACAATTAATGACCAAATATACAACAATACATATTACTATATGATCCCTGAAAGAACCAAGTAATGACCAAAATATTGATCATGTTATAATATATTGTAAATTAGCTACTAATAGTCATATAGATGAAAATTTTAGTCATTGTTTGAAACCAATTAATGACCAATGAAATATGACTAAATTTTGGTCATGTTATAAGATATTGTAAATTAGCTACTAATAGTCGTATATATGAAAAATTTAGTTGTCATTTGTAATAAGAAATTTATCATTTGCAGTAGTCGTTTATCTTTTTTTGGTAGTTTCATATTTGTTATATAAAAGACTAATTTAGTAGTTTATATTCATTTCATTTATTTTCATTAATAATCATTATAAAAAACTAATCTAGTCATGTATTCATTCTATTTGTGTTCATCATTAATCAATAAAAACTACTAATTTAGTATTTTTAAATTGATTTTATGTGTTCATTATGAACTAACATAAATTAATTAGTATGATTTTGCAACTAAAAAAAAAAACATACAACACATGTTCATCTAATATAAAAACACAAATTTACATATGTTAATCACAATACTAAATAATATCAAGTGAAACTATAAATAATTTCAACCACATAAATTATATTATATAAAATGTCAAGTATTACAATATGATTTTCCAACTCAATATTGATTGGACTACAATTTACACATGAAATGTTTTTTCATCACTTCATAACATTATCATTCTGATGCCAAGGCATTGCAAGTGAATTTACTAGCTATGAAGACTTGACCATTGGTCTGTACGTGTGTTTCGTATGTGTGATATTGGCTCTAAGTGTATCACTAGATGGGTTCTTTTCTTTCTCTCTCTCTCTTTTTGCATTTGTCGCTCCAATTTCTTCTCTCTCTTCAATTCTTGCTTCCTAACATCAATATTGAATTCATTTTCTGAAAACAAAAGAAGATACAGTGTAAAGTGTAAGACATGAAAAACAATGAACACTAGAATATAAACTAAAGTGGACTATAAATAATTTATACAACATATACCTCAACTCTAGCAATGTCAAATCCATATTTCCCCAAAAAAGTAAGAAACTCGAACACGTTTTGGTTTGTTTTATCTTTTCTCTCTTTCTCTCTATTTGCATTTGTCACTCCAGTGTTAGCGTTATCCTCTTTCTTCAATTCTTGCTTCTTACCATCAATATTGAATTCATTTTCTGAAAACAAAAGAAGATACAGTGTAAAGTGTAAGACATGAAAGATGATCAAAACTAGAATATAAACTAAAGTGAATTATAAATAAATTATACGACATATACCTCAACTTCAGGAATGTCAAAGCCATATTTCCCCATAAAAGTAAGAAACTCAGACAAGTTTTGTTTTGTTTTTTTTTTTAATTGCCACAATTAATAACCAAATATACAACAAAATATCTATATGATCAATCGAAAGAACAAACTAATAACTGCAGAAATTTGACCAAAATGTTGGTCGTGTTATAAGATACTGTAAATTAGCTACTAATAGTGATATATATCCAAATTTTAGTCATTGTTTGAAACCAATTAATAACCAAAGAAATATGACTAAATTTTGGTCATGTTATACTATATTGTAAATTAGCTTCTAAAAGTTGTATATATGAAAAATTTAGTCGTCATTTGTAATAAAAAATTTCATCATTTGTAGCAGTCATTTATATTTTTTTGGTAGTTTCATATTCATTATATAAAAGACTAATTTAGTAGTTTATATTCATTTCATTTACTTTCATTAATAATCATTATAAACAACTAATTTAGTTGTATATTAATTTTATTTGTGTTCATCATTAATCAATATAAACTACTAATTTAGTAGCTTTAAATTGATTTTATGTGTTCATTATGAATTAACATAAATTTATTAGTATGATTTTGCGACTTAAAAAGAAACATACAATGCATGTTCATCTAATATAAAAACACAAAGTTACATATGTTAATCACAATACTAAACAATATCAAGTGCAACTACAAATAATTCCAACCACATAAATTATATTATATAAAATGTCAATTATTACAATATTAGTTTCCAACTCAATATTGGTTGGACTACAATTTACACATGAAATGTTATTTCATCACTTCACAACATTATCATTGCATTGCTAAGGCATTGCAGGTGAATTCACCAACTATGAAGACTTGATCAACCGTCTCTATGTGTGTTTTGTATGTGGGATATTGGCTTTAAGTGTATCACTAGATGGTTGTCCTCTCTCTCTCTCTTTTTCCATTTGTCGATCCAGTGTTATTGTTCTCATTTTTCTTCAATTCTTGCTTCTTATGATCAATATTGAATTTATTTTATGAAAACAAAAGAAGATACAGTGTAAAGTGTAAGACACGAAAGATGATGAACACTAGAATATAAAATAAAGTATATTATAAAGAATTTATATGACATATACCTCAACTTCAGCAATGTTAAAGGCATGATTCCCCATAAAAGTAAGAAACTCCAACAAGTTTTGTTTCATTTGTTCTTTTTCTATATCCTCTCTCTCTCTCTCTTTTGAATTTGTTGCTTGAGTGTTATTGTTCTCCTCTTTCTTCAGTTCTTGCTTCTTACCATCAATATTGAATTCATTTTATGAAAACAAAAGAAGATACAATGTAAAATGTAAGACATGAAAGATAATAAACACTAGAATATAAAATAAAGTGGACTATAAATAATTTATACGAAAAATATCTCAAGTTCAGCAATGTCAAAGACATTTATTTCTTTATTTTATTTTATTTTATTTTTATTTATTTATTTATTTTTCAATTGGGAGATAGTGGTCACATGACCTATACAAATAAAGAAAATAAAACATCACCGTCAAAAAGAACACCTTAGTAACTTACTATTCAATGTTCAATGAAATGTTAAAGCACAATAATGTCAACTAAGTTACATGTTAAAAAGCTCAAGTTGTAGATAACTGGTGAAAACAAATAATTTGAGGTGTGATGTCTAATCCTTGTTGTTTTATTCGCAACAACATTTCATTCTCTAATGCGTGAACTTGGTCAAGTATATAAACAAGATGTGCTTAAATAACAACAGGAAATTATTTTTTCTAATAGTCATGAAAATATTCTAACACAAAACAACCAAAAGGATTTCAATCAATATTGTGTAATACTAATTTTATCCTCAAGGTTTGGTTGTTGCTTAAATGGACATGATACCAAGTATTTTCAATTTCATAGTTAAAAGAAAAAACAAAATCAAAAGATATGTCCAAAATACAATCAAATAATAAAGATAGGATATCATTGAATGGACATTACAATTATAAATTTCTTTTTACATATCCACCAATGTCTTGTCTGGCATTCCTAAAACATTTTCTTACCCAAAATAACAAATGAGGTGAAAGAATCACAACATTAAAAACCAATGGAATCCCTACTAAAAACATTTCCAAACTCGACGGCTCAGGAGTCTAAACGATCCCCAACAACAAATGAATCATATCCAGGTCATGCTCTACATTGTCTCCCCATCCTTTTTCCAATCACATTTCATGTAAGTCGCCCACACTAGAGTGAAGTAACAATAAAATGAAGGCATTGACATTTGTTTTTATCTTTTATAATTAAAATTTTGAATCTAGAAATCTATTAACACAAAACAACGATAATACTAGTATTCTTCAAGTTTTGGATGTTGTTTAAATGGATATGATACCAAGTATTTTCAATTTTATATTTAAAAGACAACAAAATAAAAGCAAAAGTAAAAAATAAAATCAAATAATAAAGAGAGATATCATGTAATGGGAATTGCAATTATATATTCTCTTTTACCTCTCCACCAGTCTTTGGAATTCGTAAATTGCTTGCCCAAAATAACCACGAGGTGAAAGAATCACAAAATTAAAAAGCATAGTAACATGTGGGGAATCCTTCCTAGAAACATTTCCAAAGTTGATAGGTTAGGTGCCTGAAGGATCTCCAACAACAAATGAATCATATCCAAGACATTCTCTTCATTGTCTCCCCATCCTTTTTCCGATCCCATTTCCTATAATTTTGCCATGCCAGAGTCCACTAACATTCAAATGAAAGATTTTATATTTTTATTGAAAGAAATGGATCTTTGTCAAGCATGCTAATTGCATGGTACAAATACTCATAAATATTTGCAAAAAATAATATTCAAATAGATATATATATATATATATATATATATTTAAATTAGAGATTCATCGAGTAGGCTAACTACATGGTACATAAATTCTTTCATCAGATGTATCCCTAAAAACAGTGGATATTACCCATAATTTTTTCTAGAAAAATTGTCGAGCAAGAAACAAGCATGAATTTGGAGTCCTAGTTGTGTGAAGGTTTGAGATATTTGTTGCAGATTCAATTTCATTCTTCTTTATTTGAGTTTTGAAGTTAATTCATTTGGTGAGCCTATAATAAGAGTACCTCTACCACCATAACCCTTATATGAACTTGGTGCTTGATTGATTCCAGTCTTGAAAGTTTCTATTGATGCAAAACAATGGAGGTCACACCCACAAATCATAAATTTATAGAATTTGATTGTTAACCGAACCATTGTGAGTGTGAAAGGGACTTCTATTACTTGGAGCACTTGGAGGGCCTAGAAGGTTTCCTAGAGGATTGAATTGGAAATGCTAAGGCTTTCAAGTTGTTTTATTTTAAATAGTTACTCTTTATGGTGGCCTCATCCTACTTTATGAAATAAAATTCAAGACGACATGGTTCTTGGCCCTGTCATTTTTCAAAAGAGGCATTAACAATATCAAATATATTTTTGATGCTCAAACATGGGAATGTGTTTATTTCCCTAAGCAGAAAAAAAGTTCAAGGCAACCAATCTTCATAGATATGTCATCAAGCAGGTCAGGCTGATCATTCCCAACTTACTCTTCATTAAATTAGGATTGAAATCCTCTAAAACTTGGTGGATGGAGTTTAATTGGAACATGGTCAAGGCCTTTACAAAATACATGCTAGTGAATAACGCTCACTAGGTTATGCCAGTGAATAAAATGGGATAAAATTTGTGTCCTAGAGGTTATCCACTTGGGTGTGTAATACTCATTACACCCATTTCCTAGTAGGTTTCTCTCTTAGAGTACAAAGTGTCTTAGGCCATCAACTTTCCTAGAGCTCAATAGCTTATTAGAGCTAGAATTATATTTCCTGTGTAGGAAAATAAATAATTCTTGTCTAGAGTTTAACAAGGGTCAATATGCTCAAATTTTTACTTGGGAAAATAAAGAAATTACTTACCATTCTCTTTAATATTTATATGCAAATTATTTTTCAAATGCAAAAGTTAGTAGAATGTGCCACATCTATGCAATTGTAAGAATACTTAGGGGCTCTCTTTGCATTATGAGATGGAAACATCCTATTCGCTCTCATACTCCCTCTGCTTTCTCTAGGGAATCACCAATTTCTAGTAGAAGGCCAAGCCATGGAGCTAGTTGTGTTGATCGCTAAAGGTGAACATCACCATGGCTAGACCATGTATCCCTCCACCACTACCCTAGATTGATAAGTTGCTAACAATGCTTTCCCTTGTTATTTCAAAGGAAAAGAAGCCAACCAAAGATGTTTATTAAGTTAATTATGGTTGAATTTACATTATCACAATTTTTTAGGCAACTAATGATGGTTGGGGGGCATTCCTAATGAGAAATAAAATCCCCCTTTAATTACAGGTTTCATCATGATAGTTAGTGAATTGTTTGGAAATGTGTGAACACTACTTTTGTGCCTTTATGGAAAGAGCCTTGGTTTTTTTTTTTGTTTATGTCAAGTATATTTTAAGAAATGTTACTTCTAAAAAGTATTTCCATGTGTCAATCTTGATATGTTTTATGTTTTTGGGTAGTTTTTGATAGATACAAGGGATTTTCAAACCACTTTTTTGAATTATTGAGGTTGCTCAGTTGTGCACCATTTTGTGTGAAATTAATAATATGTAATATATTTTATTGATAGTGCAATATATTTTATTGATAGTTAAAGGAGGCATTTTAAACCAAAAAAAAAAACCTTTCAGCATTACAACTAGGATTCACCATGTTCAAGCATATAACCACAAAACATCCATCACATCAAAACTATAGAAATTTGTAGGCAAAAAACTATGGTAGGACATGATGTCATGATCCTCATGATTCTTAAACATTGAAATTGATGCATACTAACTTCCCATTACTAATATTATTCATGATGTTAAGCACAAAATATGTAGTATTATGCTAGATTATCTCTTAGATTAATGAATGGCACGGATTATTTCCTATCTTGTGGAACTTTAGCTCGACCTTATTCAATGACTTATCAGTTATATATATATATATATATATATTGCCTGTGGATTCCCTGAATTTCAAAAACTAGTTTTTATAACAAACATACCCATTTTGTGTGCACAAGTAATTCAACTTGTTTGACCATTATCTTAGAAAATTCCTTCATAAAGGTGTTTTACAATTCTTAAAAATAGTGTAATGTTCCCACATGGAAAAGTCACCCAAGCTATCATTGTGTTCATGATTTTTAAGGATTTTTGCAATGAATAATTTTGTCAAACATATTAATGGTATATTCTTGTTTGTGCAAGTTTGTTTTCACTATTCAATTGCATTACATAGTGTTGATTGAAACCATACATCATGCTAATCTTTGTATCATGTATTGAACTTGGAAATAACATATAACCATGGGCATACATGAATAGAAGGTAAGATGCTAGTTCATAGGCATCATATTGCAAACCTATATATATATATATATATATTTTAGTCCACCATTAACAACCTTTGAAATTAGTAGTTAATTCCTTGAGAACTAATCAGAACTATGGGTAGAATATAACCTCTGTTGCAGGAATATATGGTCCTCTATACACTTCTCACAGACTGGTAAGAAGACCTCCCTGCATGCTCCCTTAATGGCTCAATGGATGAAGGTATACCCTTTGTCACATTGCCCAAAATTCACCCATCTCCAAGGAAAAATACCACATCCTTGCGGTGACAAGATAAACACCTCCTCCACACATCGAACTCATCCACTACTTGAAACAGTTGTAACACTTATTTCAACACTTACTCAAGAAGCTCGACTTGCCTATTTAGCAGTAGAACTCATCCCACTTTTCACAAATGAATTTGAGCCATAAAGGTTTATATATAACAATCCTCTTCACTAAAGGAATTTCAACCCATAACTATTAGTGTCGACCCCTGGAAATATGGAAGAATGTTGTTCAATTTGGCCCACAATAAGGTTTATGTAAGCAACATAATTCAGCCTCCCTTCTCACTAGAGATAGTAGAATTCATCCCATTGTGATTAATAAGAATTTCTCCTCCTACAAATAATTATGATCAGATGTTGAATTTTCTCTACAATAAGCACAATTAGAAGATCTGCAATAATCTTCCCAATGAGCTAACTAGGGTGGTACTCGAAGTCCACCAAAATTTTCTCGAGTTTCACTTGAAACTCTTGAGGCCCATTTGAGCTCTTCAATTGTCAATGAAATAGATAGAAATAGAATAAATTACAATTGATTCCCTCCTCTATTTAAAATTCTCCATTGAGCCTCCTTTTATATTGTAGAATATCCTTTTTCCCTATTATTTTATTCGTGGGGCCCATTCTCCACTTTTGCTACCATTTGAATAAAATAATAATTTACTTCTATTCTAATAAAATAATAACTATCCTTACTTCTCCAATAGAATATTAATTTTCCACCATACAATTAAAATAAGGATTTGTCTTCCTCATTAATAAAATATTATTTCCCTGCCATCCCATTAAAATAATAGCTTGTCCTTCTCTCATAGAATAATATTTTCCCTTTTTAATATTTCCAAAATTTTGAAAATTTTCTAAGTGATTTTGCATGCATGAAATTTGGGAATATCACAATCTTGCCTACAAAAATTTGTTTGTCCTAAAGAAATATCACCATATGTTTCTACTCCTCAGGCTAACTTAGCTAAATGCTAGGTTCCCAGATGTGCTTGAAAAATGCTTTCAAACATAAGTAGTGTGTTGCCCTGGTCTTATTAAACTCTACCCAGTTGTAGCTCCCTGCTATGCTACAGAAAATGCACCATAGTGTAGACCTTCTTCCACAAATGTTCCTGGATCCCAAGGCCATATATAGAAACTTTCCATCCCATGTGTACTACTCATTGGATCTTTAAGGTAGCCACACAATATAGCAATGCAATTTGGGGTTTTTATATCTATACCCTCAAATGTTACAGGCTGACCTGGGATTCCAATTGCCTACTCTTAGATTGGTGTAATGTCAATGACCCCACTTTGTACCCTTGTCAAAGGATAAACAATAGTAAATTTCTCAGGGTGCTTGGGTTTTTAATTTAACTCATTGATCTCTTATTTCCTAGTGTTCTCATCTAACACAAAACATATTAAGTAACCAACATCCTCTCATTGGGATATTTCATTTTATTCCACTTGAATTGATGGTGGTAGTAACCATAACAAGTATGTATATGTTCAATAAAAACCTGAGAATAGACTACCAGGGACACACTCATGGTAACCCATCAACATGTGAATTAAAGTTGTTTTCCCCAACAATTGTAATGCCTCTAGTTATCATTCCAGAGTAACTTCTATCTGCAATCTCAAGACAGTACGTGTCATTCCCATGTGTGTCAAGAATTCGCAATGGTATGGAGTCCTTGTTAATTCTTCCATTTTCCAATTTACGGTTAATTCAGAAAGTTGGAGCAACATAACACAGTGAAGCCAATCTCCCTTTGGAGAGATGTTTGCCTTCTAGATGTTCACACTCATGAATACACATACCAGTCAATGCAACACCAATTCTAGTATCCTTCAACTTACAATTTTCTCACTTTTCGTTGTAGTTAGGAAACATATTTCTCGTGGGGTGCCAAACGAAATTTGTTTCAACGTGGCCATTTAAAAAGGTACATTAACCAACAAGGCCTTGGAGGAAATTAACATTAACTAGTACACCAACAATCTAAAACTTTGACAGGTGGTCCTTGTAGGTTTTAACCCCGTACAGAAATTACTTGCATACGAATTCTGAAACACATAAAATAAAAAATGCAAGAGCATAACACATAAAACACATATATACAGAGATTTTCCCCTGGTTCCCAAAACCGGGACTACCAACTTGATTTTTCAATATGTTCCTTTCAATGTCATAATACATATTTATACATGCCGAAGCATCCAATATCATGCACTAGAAACCATTGCATCCAAAACCATGGACCGAAAACCATTGCATCCAAAAACATGTGTGAAAATCATGCACAAAACAATAGGTGGGTTCACACAACCTAACATAGGTTCCAAAACCAAAATTTTCTGGGGTGGTGCCTTGGACCCCATAGAGTGGGGTTACCTGCACCGCTCAAACCCCCTGTGACCCCCCCACTACGCAATCAACACAACGAAGGGGGGGATCTGCCCCCCCCTCTAAGCCCCTGGTTAACTACGTGGGCTAGTCATGGAAAGAATATAAAACAACCCAACATTATCCAACTTGTTGTTTTATTTCCATAAAGGGCTATATCAGAGCTTAGTCATTTATCCATCCCTGCAATGCCCATTGTTTCTCTATGCTAAGATAACTTCTCAGAGCTCACAGATTTTGTCAATGCATTTGTAGTATTCTTCAAAGTGTCCACCTTTACCAGCAACACCTTTTTGTCTTCTATCATATCCCTCACAAAGTGATATAGAACATCAATATGCTCTCTCTTTGAATGATATGCAAGGTTCTTTGCCAAGAAAATAGCACTTTGGATGTCACATTCTATCCTTATAGCTCCATGTACTAACCCGATACTTGAACACAATCTCTGCAACCAAACCACTTCCTTACTTACATGAGTGGCTGCCATGTATTCTGCCTCTGTAATTGATAGTGCCACTACAAATTGTTTCTTACTCATCTAATTGAATGCAACTCCAAATAGGTTAAACACATACCCACTTGTAGATATTCTTTGATCTAGATCTCCAACCTAGTCAGCATCAACAAAGCCACGAATATCCAACACTCTGTCCAATCCTAGTCTTCCTTGGTAGGACAAACCATAATCGCTAGTGCCACACAAATATCTGAAAGCCCACTTCACTACTGTACAATGCTCATTTCCTAGTTTTGACATAAACCTACTCAATACTCCCATTGCATGTGCAATGTTTGGTCTAATACAGACCATTACATATATCAGTCAACCAACTATGCTTGCATATGGAACATAGGACATGTCCTCTTCCTCTTCTTATGTCTTGGGACACTGTTTAGTAAATAACTTTAGACCTATAGGAATAGGAACCTTCACTATTTTACTATCCTGCATATTAAATCTCTGCAATATTGTCTCAACATACTTCCTCTGGTTTAACCAGAGCTTCCTCTTTGCCTAATCTCTTTTAATTTCCATGTCCAAAATATAGTTTGCAGCACCAAGATCTTTCATGTCAAATTTGGAGGACAGTTGGGTTTTCAAATCCTGGATAATTTCTTTGTCATTTCCAACCAGCAAAATATTATCCACATATAAGACCAAATAAATAAGAAGGTCACCAATTAATTTAAAATACACACAGTGATCTGCTTTGCTTCTGGTGAAGCCAAGTCCTCGTATAAATGTATCAAATTCTAATACCACATCCTTGGTGACTGTTTTAACCCATACAGAGACTTCTTTAACTTGCATACCAGTTCTTTATTACCCTTCATTGCAAAGCCTTCAAGTTGCTTCATGTAGATTTCCTCTCCTAGATCCCCATGAAGAAATGTTGTCTTCACATCCATCTATTCTACCTCAAAATCAAAAGCAACAACAACAGATAAAAATAATCTAATAGAAGTTACCATGGCAACAGGAGAAAAAATATCACCAAAATCAATTCTCGGCACCTGGGAGTAACCTTTTGCTACCAACTGAGCTTTTTATTTCTCCACCTTTACTTCTGCATTTGTCTTCTTCTTGAGAACCCATTTGCTGCTAATGGGTTTCCTTCTAGCCAGCTACTCCACCAGATCCCAAGCCTGATTTTTGTGCAAAGATGCCATTTCATCAACTATGGTCTCTTTCCAAAGATTTCCATCCTCTAAATCTACTACTTCCTTCACAATTCTAGGATCGTCATCCATAATAGATAAAGAAAAATTTCAATAGAAAGAAAATGGACTATACCTTTCTGGCTACCTTCTTTCTCAAACTGATCTTCTCAAACTCGGAGTTTGTGGCTCTTCATCTTCTGGTTCCTCCTCTACTGCAGAGTCTGATTCTTCCTCCTTTAGCTCAAACTCTATCTTCTCAGGTTCCTTTGGCTGGACTTCATGTTTAATAACATCTTTCACCTCTCTAAACAACAAAACTCAGTTGTACACAACCTTCCTTGTTACTGGATTCCAAAGCTTATAACCCTTTAAACCATCCTTATACCCAATAAAGACACACTTTTCAGATTTACTATCTAACTTGGTTCATTTCTCCTATGGAACATGTACATATGCATCACATCCAAATACCGTGAGATCTGAAAGAGAAGGTTTCTTACTAGTCAATACCTCTTATGGAGTTTTATCCTCCAATGTTGATGAAGGTGATCTGTTGACCAAGTAACATGCTATCTCCACCACCTCTGTGCAAAATTCCTATCCTAACCTGACACCACTGAGCATGCTTCTTGCCCTTTCCATCAACGTCTTGTTCATTCTTTCTGCAATTCCATTTCGCTGAGGTGTATATGGAGTAGTCTTCTGTCGTTCTATACCACACTTATTACATAATTATTCAAATTCCTTACTGCAAAACTCTCCATTATTATTTGTCCTCTGCACCTTTATCTTCTTCTTTGTCTGGTTTTCCACCAGAGCCTTGAATTCTTTAAACCTATCAAAGACTTTAGATTTATTCTTAAGGAAATATATCCATGCATTCCTTGAAAAGTCATCTATAAATGATACATAGTACATAGACTTACCCAATGATGGAACCTTCATAGGTCCAAACACATCACTATGCACAAGCTCTAATATATGTTTCGCCCTCTTACCACAAGAGGGGAAACTCACCCGATTCTGCTTCCCATATACACAATTTTCATAGAAATTAAAATTCATAGAGATATTGCTCATACCTTCTACCATACCTTTACCATGAAGTATTCGAAGGCCCTTGTCTCCAATATGTCCAAGCCATTAATGCTACAACATGGTCTTCACTCCAGAGACCATTAGATTTTCTGCTCCACTTTCAGGAACCAGAGAACTATTGCACCCATCAATAACTATGCTACCTTTCAGCTTGTACAGAGTGCCAATCCAAACTCCCTGCATCAATACCAGTGCTCCCTGAACCATCTTGTAGGTATCCTTCTCGAACATTGTTTTTACACCTGCGTCATCCAACTTGCTTATAGAAATCCGATTTCTGGCCAATGCAGGAATATGTAGAACACTTGGAAGTGTGCTAACCCTTCCACCTTGCAACTTCAACTTTACTTTTCCACAACCAATGATTCTAGCCTTCTTGTCATCCCCTAGGAAGACATCACTACCATCATATTTCTCATACCTGCAGAACCCCTCTCTATGGGGAGTGAAGTGAAAGGATGCACCTTAGTTAATGAACCATGCCTCGTGATCTACATGTGTACTTGAAGAAGCCATGTACACATTCCCACCTTCATCTAAGGTGGTTTTCACCTTTGCAGAAGGAGAATCATCATATCCCTTTCCTTTCTCAGGAGCTTTAGATTTACAGTCCCTTTTGTAGTGCCCTTCCTTTCCACATTTCTAGTACACCACCTTTACAAGCTTTCCTAGAGATTTAGATCTCCCATTCGATGACATATTTTTGTTTCTATTCTGGGATTGTCCTCGTATAGACAAGGCATCACCATTCTAGCTCTCCATATTTTTCTGTCTCATCTCCTCCATTAGCAAGGATGAGACTATTTCATCAAACTATAAGGTAGTTGCATTGCTACCTATTGCAGTAACCAGACTATCCCATGAATCTGGTAGAGAACAGAACAAACTGATGCACTTATCTTCATCTGAAATTTTAATATCAACAAATGTTAACTAACTTACCACAGTATTAAATGCATTCAGATGCACTGTCATTGAGTCTCCATCTTTCATCCTCAGGTTATACAACTTTTTCCACAAGAACAGTTTATTCACCAGAGACTTAGATTGGTACAAAGTCCCTAACTTGTCCCACAAATCCTTTTTCATAACTTTCCTTGATACATTCAACAATATTGAATCTGACACACACAATCGTATTGTGATCCTTTCCTTCTGATCCAACTTCTTCCATTCTTCATTAGACACTCCTGTTGGTTTAGTATCTAGATCTACCATGATTTGCTCATCTTTATCCATCAACAGATCCTCCACCTTGAGTTTCCACAACTCAAAAATATTAGCATTAAATTTCTCAAACTCTATCTTTTCACTGCTTGCCATCTTCTTTCACCACTAGAATTGATCTCGCAGATCTCCCACTGAATAGGATCTACCATAGGCCTGAGCAAAACCCCTTGGAATCAAAGGCATCCCCTTGAAGGAAAAATAGCTCTGATACCAAATGTATATTTTAACCCCATACAAAAATTACCTCCATATGAATTCTAAAACACATAAAATAAAAAATGTGAGAGCATAACGCATAAAACACATATAAATAGAGATTTTCTCCTGGATCCCAAAATCGGGACTACCAACTTGATTTTTCATTATGTTCCTTTCAATGTTATAATACATATTTATACATATCAAAGCATCCAATACCATGGACTGAAAAACATTACGTCCAAAACCATGGACCGAAAACCATCGTGTCCAAACACATGTGCGAAAATCATGCACAAAACCATTGGTGGGTTCGCCCAACCTAACATAGGTTCCAAAACCAAAATTTTCCAAGGCGCTACCCCGGACCCCATAGAGTGGGGTTAGCTACACCCCTCAAACCCCGTATGACCCCCCTCTATGCAATCGGTGCAACAAAGGGGGGGCTCTGCTCCCCCTCTAACCCCCCGGTTAGCTACGTGGGTTAGTCATGGAAAGAATATAACACAACCCAACAATCCTCCAATTTAACCCATGTTGCTACTCAGTTTACTTCGTAAGATGATAGTTTACTTATCATTGGGCCATAAGGTACACTAACTGTATCCCTTTCTTTAATTATTGTCTCAATTCCAACCGTTGTTGATATGGGTTAAGGGAAGTATTTTTAAGAGATCTAGCTGCTAATAGGAAGATTTTAGGAATAATCTCAGCATAAATGTGTGCCTCAAAGGTATGGCTTGACTGAAGAATTGGAGATTGATTCAATGGAGAGGTTTCTTCATTTGCAATTTGAATTTTACACCTTATGAAATCTTCCTTATAATGGTCTATCACCATAGGCTCAAGATCATGACATGGCCTAAGTAATTGAGTATGCTTGACAACTTCTTGCAAGAAACTAGACTTGGTAAAGCTTTCTTCTTTCAAGTAATTATCCATAAACTTGTTTAATAGTGGCCTAGATGTAACATTGTCAATATATTTATCAAGATCTTCATTTCTATGTCTTGTATGGAGTCTAATGGCACCTTCACCTAAGCACCATGTATCGGCAATAATTTTCAACAAGGATGTTTCTCTATTTCCACTTGGACCTATCATCAACAAATGATCTCCTCTAGTGACCACTAATGATAGGAATTCAAATAGATTCATAGTGGAGTGAAGGGTTTTCATTGTCACTTATTTAATTTCCAATTTTTTTTTATAAGAAGTATATGCCCCATTGCATTATGAAGAAACCCTATAATATTATTAAATCTTTAAAAAAATATATATTTGGCCATTTTAGAGGTTGAAACTCAGTTGCACATGTCTAACCTTCTGACTAAGCCTTGCCATAGTCTGGATGGAGTGCAAGATTACTATAAGGTCTCAGAGTTTCATTACTGTCATCATAACATGGTTGAATGTTGGAGTTTGGTTGTTCTTCTATACCATCACTGCCTTTATCTTCTCTTGCAGTCTCATTATTCCCCAACTCAGAAACTCCCATGCCAGGAACTTCACCTATGCGAATTGTAGGCCTATATGTACCTCCATTTCACTAAAGGAACTGTTGGTGTGTTAATGGTGTACCCACCAACTTCATCTCACATTTCTCTTGAGAAAAACTAGTTCCAAGTACACTTTCAACATCTCTCCTCATGATCTCAAATTGCTCAACACTGATCTTCTTGTATTCTATACTTCTACAATACAATCTATGCCACAAATCATATGGCTTTGTTCCAAGCGTGCATATATTAAGTACATGCTTCCACCTAGGTGCTAAATTTGGGCTTACCATACTCACTATTGAAACGACCAGAACGTTTGGCTAAGCATCCAACCCTAGCTTCTAGTCATTTATAATAATGTGATATAGTTCTAGGTCCTTTGGAATATCCCTTGCATTAAAACCAAGATGGAGATGCTTGGAAGAGTCACACTGGGGAATTTTTTGCACTTTTTCTTGATAGGTATTTGGCAATGTAGCTATAGATAGTGATGCCTTACTAATGTGAACCTTCTTTTCATTTATTGAAAGCTCACTTTTCAGCTTGACACCAAAAACTCGACCACATGGCTTATAGCATTCTGCAAACATATATACATTTTTTGTAGCTAGTGTACCAAAGAATTTTAATCATGAATGTAGAAAACAAAGTACTTTCTATCTTCAATCTCACGATAGTATGTATTCTTCCCATGTATGAAAAAAATTCCCACTAGTATGGAGTCCTTATTAATTCTTCCATTTTCCTATTTATGGTTAATTTGGAAAGTTGGAGCATCATAACATACTGAACCCCATCTCCCTTTAGAGAGACCTTTCCCTTCTATATTTTCACACTCACGAGTACACACAATAGTCAAAGAAGCACCAATTCTAGCATCCTTCAAGTCACAATTTACTAATGTTTCATTGTAGTTAGGAAGCAAATTTCTAATGAGGTGCCCATTGATTAAATTTGTTTCAATGTGGCCATTTAAAAGGGTACATTGACTAACAAGGCCTTGGAGTAAAATAACATTAGCTAGTACACCAACAATCTGAAGCTTTGATAGGCGGTCCTCTAATTTAGCCCACATTGCTACTCGATTTCCTTGTTGGGCTGATAGTTTAGTTATGATTGGGTCATAAGGTACACTGAATATATCCATTTATTTAATTATTGCCTCAATTCCAACCTTTGTTGATATGGGTGAAGGGAAGTATTTTTTAAGAGATCTAGATGCTAGTAGGAATCTTTTAAGAACATTCTCAGCATAAATTTGTGCCTCAAAGTTATGGTATGACTGAGGAATTGGATATTGATTCAATAGAAATACTTCTTCATTTACAATTTGGATTTTCCACCTCACGAAATCTGCATTATAATGGCCTATTGCCATGGGATCAATATCACAACATGGCCTAAGTAATTGAGTATACTTGACAACTTCTTCCAATAAACCAGACATGGTAATGCTTTATTCTTTCAACTAATCATCCATAAACTTATTTAATAGTGGCATAGTTGTAACGTTCTCAATAGATGTATCAGGTTCTTCATTGCTATGTCTTGTATGGAGTCTAATGACACCTTAACCCAAGAACCATATATCAACAATAGTTTTCAATATGGATGTTTCTCCATTTCCACTTGGACCTATTATAAACAAATGATCTCCTTTAGATACCACCAATGATAGACCTTCAAATAGAGTCCTAGAGGACTGTAGTGTTTACATTTTTACTTGTTTGATTTCCAATTTTTTTTTTTTATAAGAAGTATCTTCCCATTTCATTTTTAAGAAACCCCATAAGACTGCTGAATATTCAAAAAACATATATTTGGCCATTTTAGAGGTTGAAATTCGGTTTCACATGTCCAACCTTCTGACGAAGCCTTGCCATCATTGGATGGAGCACATGATTACTATCAAGTCTAAGAGGTTCATTAATCTCATCATCACATGGTTGAATATTGAAGTTTGGATGTTCTTCAATACCAACATTGCCTTTATATTCTCTTATAGTTTCATTATTCCCCAAGTCAAAAACTCCCATGTGAGGAATTTCACCCGTGCAAATTGCAGGCTTATATGTACCTCCATTTCATTGAAGGAACTGTTGGTGTGTTAATGGTGTACCCAATAACTTCACCTCACAATTTTCTTGAGAAAAACCAATTTCGAGTACACTTTCAACAACTCTCCTCATGACCTCAAAGTGATCAACCTTGAGCTTGTTGTATTCTACACTTCTATGATCTAATCCATCCCACAAATCATATGGCTTTGATCCAAGGGTGTATGTGTGAAGTACATGCTTCCACCTAGGTGCTAAATTTGGACTTACCATACTCGCTATTGAGACAACCATAAGTTTCGGCTGAGCATCCACACCTAGCTTCTAGTCATTTATAATAATGTGATGTAGATCTAGGTCCTTTGGAATATCACTTGCCTCAAAACCAAGATGGAGATGCTTGAAAGAGTCACATTGGGGTGTTTCTTGCACTTTTCCAGATGTATATCTCACAATGCAACTGTAGATAGAGATGCCTTAATAATGTAAACCTTCTTTGTGTTTATGGAAAGCCTACTTGTCAGCTTGATACCAACAACTCGACACAACGTTTGGCTAAGCATCCAACCCTAGCTTCTAGTCATTTATAATAATGTGATATAGTTCTAGGTCCTTTGGAATATCCCTTGCATTAAAACCAAGATGGAGATGCTTGGAAGAGTCACACTGGGGAATTTTTTGCACTTTTTCTTGATAGGTATTTGGCAATGTAGCTATAGATAGTGATGCCTTACTAATGTGAACCTTCTTTTCATTTATTGAAAGCTCACTTTTCAGCTTGACACCAAAAACTCGACCACATGGCTTATAGCATTCTGCAAACATATATACATTTTTTGTAGCTAGTGTACCAAAGAATTTTAATCATGAATGTAGAAAACAAAGTACTTTCTATCTTCAATCTCACGATAGTATGTATTCTTCCCATGTATGAAAAAAATTCCCACTAGTATGGAGTCCTTATTAATTCTTCCATTTTCCTATTTATGGTTAATTTGGAAAGTTGGAGCATCATAACATACTGAACCCCATCTCCCTTTAGAGAGACCTTTCCCTTCTATATTTTCACACTCACGAGTACACACAATAGTCAAAGAAGCACCAATTCTAGCATCCTTCAAGTCACAATTTACTAATGTTTCATTGTAGTTAGGAAGCAAATTTCTAATGAGGTGCCCATTGATTAAATTTGTTTCAATGTGGCCATTTAAAAGGGTACATTGACTAACAAGGCCTTGGAGTAAAATAACATTAGCTAGTACACCAACAATCTGAAGCTTTGATAGGCGGTCCTCTAATTTAGCCCACATTGCTACTCGATTTCCTTGTTGGGCTGATAGTTTAGTTATGATTGGGTCATAAGGTACACTGAATATATCCATTTATTTAATTATTGCCTCAATTCCAACCTTTGTTGATATGGGTGAAGGGAAGTATTTTTTAAGAGATCTAGATGCTAGTAGGAATCTTTTAAGAACATTCTCAGCATAAATTTGTGCCTCAAAGTTATGGTATGACTGAGGAATTGGATATTGATTCAATAGAAATACTTCTTCATTTACAATTTGGATTTTCCACCTCACGAAATCTGCATTATAATGGCCTATTGCCATGGGATCAATATCACAACATGGCCTAAGTAATTGAGTATACTTGACAACTTCTTCCAATAAACCAGACATGGTAATGCTTTATTCTTTCAACTAATCATCCATAAACTTATTTAATAGTGGCATAGTTGTAACGTTCTCAATAGATGTATCAGGTTCTTCATTGCTATGTCTTGTATGGAGTCTAATGACACCTTAACCCAAGAACCATATATCAACAATAGTTTTCAATATGGATGTTTCTCCATTTCCACTTGGACCTATTATAAACAAATGATCTCCTTTAGATACCACCAATGATAGACCTTCAAATAGAGTCCTAGAGGACTGTAGTGTTTACATTTTTACTTGTTTGATTTCCAATTTTTTTTTTTTATAAGAAGTATCTTCCCATTTCATTTTTAAGAAACCCCATAAGACTGCTGAATATTCAAAAAACATATATTTGGCCATTTTAGAGGTTGAAATTCGGTTTCACATGTCCAACCTTCTGACGAAGCCTTGCCATCATTGGATGGAGCACATGATTACTATCAAGTCTAAGAGGTTCATTAATCTCATCATCACATGGTTGAATATTGAAGTTTGGATGTTCTTCAATACCAACATTGCCTTTATATTCTCTTATAGTTTCATTATTCCCCAAGTCAAAAACTCCCATGTGAGGAATTTCACCCGTGCAAATTGCAGGCTTATATGTACCTCCATTTCATTGAAGGAACTGTTGGTGTGTTAATGGTGTACCCAATAACTTCACCTCACAATTTTCTTGAGAAAAACCAATTTCGAGTACACTTTCAACAACTCTCCTCATGACCTCAAAGTGATCAACCTTGAGCTTGTTGTATTCTACACTTCTATGATCTAATCCATCCCACAAATCATATGGCTTTGATCCAAGGGTGTATGTGTGAAGTACATGCTTCCACCTAGGTGCTAAATTTGGACTTACCATACTCGCTATTGAGACAACCATAAGTTTCGGCTGAGCATCCACACCTAGCTTCTAGTCATTTATAATAATGTGATGTAGATCTAGGTCCTTTGGAATATCACTTGCCTCAAAACCAAGATGGAGATGCTTGAAAGAGTCACATTGGGGTGTTTCTTGCACTTTTCCAGATGTATATCTCACAATGCAACTGTAGATAGAGATGCCTTAATAATGTAAACCTTCTTTGTGTTTATGGAAAGCCTACTTGTCAGCTTGATACCAACAACTCGACCACCTGGCTTATACCATTCTGCAAACATATATATAATTTTTGTAGCTAGTGTACCATTGACTTTTAATCCTGGAGGTAGAAAATAATGTAGATCCAACCAACTACATATAAATGTATCCTTTAAATCGAAGGAGTCATATAAAACACATCGAGGAGACTCACCTAAAGTATCCAAAACCTAAGAAAGAGGATTTGCTTGGGGTCCTCTAGATGAAAAGGTAGAAAACGAAGATGGGCCTAAGTAAAATTTATAGAATTTGATTGCACATGAGTGTGTTTCTCCTACAAGTAAGTCATGAATTTTTGAAACCCAAACATCTTGCCCATATCTGGTCTTAAGGCTTGTAGCACAAGGTCCTCCAATTCCACTTCCAAGTACCACAAAATATGCCTTGGTCTTCCCTTCATCAAACATGCAATTTTGGTACCTTAGGTTGATTTTCTCAGGCAAGGATATTCTCAGGTAGGTATGCGTTGAGTCAATAAGCATATATGATGTAGTTTCTCTTTTCCTTGGTGATTCCATGACAGACTTTGCAGCTGAGGTTTCCAATGACCTTCGGTTTAGCACTAGCCTCACTCCTTTTAGAAATGGATATGAGAAGGAATGCTCCATAGAATTGGCAGCTACTATATAGGAGCATAATGAGTGCATCTTGTCAGCATTGAAAAATTCTGGAGGCCTTATGTAGGATTCAATGAACTAGACCATTATTTTATGTTGAAATTTACTTATATTTAACACTTCTTGAGTGGAGTCTCATATGCTACAAATAGGAATGATATCATCGAGACACTTTAGTCCATCTTCACAAGCTTTGTGTCTATATTTTGCTGAACCTTTAACACGTAGAACACCTCTTATCATGACACTGTCAGACTTAGTGGAGAGCTAGTCCTTTTTGTGAGGAAAAATTTTCATGGTCTTTCCAAGTAGGAATTCATTTGATAAAGGTCCATACATTTCTCCTAAGCCAATTTTGGAAACCTCTGCACTTGCAACATAAATTCATACCTTTTGCGCTACTATAAGGATTGGGTCACCTTATTGTACAAAGACGAAGATTAACAACACAATTATACTAATTGTTACAATGATTAGAGATTCCAATGCAAATAGTTCGAAGACTTCAACCCACTTCAGGATTTCAAGAAAAACATCCCATGTCTTCTTGAATGCAAACTAGTAACTAGATTGCATTAATTCTAAATGCACATTTTGCAACTCAAATCTGACATTTAAGAAATGAAAAAGGGCTCATATGTTTTAAGAAATCCTACTTATAAGGAGGTTCAAAGGTATTGGGAAGTCCTCTTCTTTGGACACAATTCTTAGGTGATTGGCCATTCATAACAACCCAATAGTGAAGGGTCAAAATTGGTATGTTATTGGTCCTTATATTATAAAAAATATATTTGAAAATATGCTTGATCCACCTAAAAAGGTAAGTGCAGAGTACAATGAGAACTTAAGGATAGAGCTTTTCCATCTAGCAACACTTTTGCTGAAGTATCTCCCCAGTGACCTTGTGGACCGAAAAAAAGAACTTGAAAATTTAGTGGTAAACTATGTCACTCAAGAGAAAAATCATGTGTCTTTGTTACTATTTTCCAATATCTTCAGGCTCATGAAGTTAATGTGAAAACAACACTTCACATATTTATTGATTTTTTAAGAATGTAAGGGCATAATTAACCGAGCTCTGGATATACTCATACTAGAACTATCAAAAGGATTTCCTTCGGAGAGAGAAGGATACCTCTAAGGATCCATTATATGAAGGAAATATTGGTTGAAGAATGGAATTCAGTTGCTAATTTGGTTCACATCTTCCATATTATTTTACAACATTGAAACTTGCTTTATAGATATCAAGCCCAAATTGTGCCATAGATGCTAAATTATCTCTCCCTTTGGACTACATCAGAACACTCTTACAAATAATTGACATCAACCTATAGAGCTCTTTGGGCTTATTGTTTGAAGGGAAAAACGACATCAAGTAGAAGAAAAGGCAGCATTAGATACAGAGGGGCATTTTTAGTCTATCGATAGGCAAATTTTGACTCTTGCTGCAGGAGGTTACATGACTAGAGTAATAGTAATTGCAAAACATACATTTGATGCGTTAGGCTTTCCAAATTCCTTAACTAAGATAGTTAAAATAGAAAGGGTCCTTCCTAATTTTTGTATGATATTCCTGGTGGTACTCTTAGAACAAATATTAGTACATTAGTATTAGCTGGTCAACATGATGTAGAGTACAAACCAAATGTTGTAATGCATGAAATAATCATTAGCTTTCTTATAAAGGTTTCATTGTTTACATAACCCAAAGACAAAGAAAACTCTGTAATATAAAAATAGGTGTTCACACTACTAGCATAGGCTTTAGAAAGGCTACTTGGTAGTACATAACCTCTGGGGAAAAACAAAGATCCTTTAACAGTTCCTTTTTAGGGCCTTGATTTCATGAGTAAGGTTTTAGAAAAGAAACCACAACAATTTATTGAAAACAATGTTCAACAAGTAACTCAACTACTAAAACCTTGTTTCAACGACAAGCTGTTGAATATAGGGAAATAATTATGTACTTTGTTAAAAATGGTGTTTGATGAATTTCCATTAGATGCTATGAATACAATACTAGACATAAGAGTAATGCAACCCAAGGTCGAGGAACTGATTCAGAAACATCTTGCAGTGGTTACTTCTCATCATATTTCACTTGAGATTAGCTCAACTGATTCAATGGAACTTTGCAGTTTTTGTTATAAAAACACTAGAGAGGGGAAAAAGAGTCTTTTTGATTCATGTTTTCTAACCTTGATTCATTTTCTTCCCATGAATGAGGATGAAACATATAATGATTGAATCACATGAATGAAGACTCCCATGATTTTACAAAGACATACATTAATAACAAAATTGTATTGATTGTTAGAATGATTAGATATGCAAATACATATAGTTGAGAAACTTCAACCCACTTCAAGATTTCAAGAGAAACATCTCATGTCTTCTTAAACGCAAGCCAGTAACTAGATTTCATGAATTGCAAATGCACATTTTGCAACTCAAAAAATGTTTTTGAATAAAAATTCTCCATGTTAACATTTAATAAATGAAAAAGGGATTATATGCTTTGACAAATCCTACTTATAAGGATGTTTCAAGATATTTGGAAGTCCTCTTCTTTAGAGATAGTACTTAGGTGTTTGGCCATTCATAACAAGTAACTACTAACAACCCAATAGTAAAGGGTCAAAATGGGCATGTTTTTGGTCCTTCTATTATAAAAACTATCATTGAAAGGATGCTTGATCCATTTAAAAAGGTAAATACAGAGTACAATGAGCACTTAAGGACATATATTTTCCATCTAGCAACGCTTTTATTGAAGTATCTCCCCAATGATCTTGTGGGCCAAAAAAAAGAACTTGAAAATTTAGTGGTAACTATCTCACTCAAGAGGAAAGTGAAAGCAAGTTATGTGTCTTTGTTACAATTTTCCAATAGCTTTAGGCTCATGAAGTTCCTGTGTAAACCATACTTCACATATTTCTTGAGCTTTTAAGAATGTCCTAGCTAGAGAGGAATGGTATAGTTAACCGAGTTCTAGATATACCCATAGTAGAACTATCACAAAGAATGTCCTTGAGTGAGAGAAAGATACGTCTAACAATCCATTATATGAAGGAAATATTGGTTGAAAGTGGAATTAAGTTGCTAATTTGGTTCACATTTTCCATCTTATTTTACAACAACCAAACCTATTTTATAACTATTCATATTTTCCAACTTATTTTGCAACATTCAAACCTATTTTATGGCTATCAAGTCCAAACTATGCCACAGATGCTAAATTATCTGTGTTGCCTTGGAAGTGCAAAATACTCCCACAAAGAACAAACATATATATAAAGAATTAATATTATATATATATATATAATAAATATATATAAATATAAAATATATATATTATATATAATATATAGATATATATATATATATATATATCTGTGTGTGTATACATCACTTTGGGCGTGTTGTTGCATGGAAAACCAATATCAAGCAGAATCAAAGGAAACATCATATACAGAGGGGCATCTTCAGTCTATGGATAGGCCAATTTTGGCTCTAGCTATAGGAGGTTACATGATTAGAGTAATAGTACCTGTAAAACATCGATCTGATGCTTTAGGCTTTCTATATTCCTTGACCAAGAGAGTTAAAATAGAAAAGGGCCTTCCTAGTTTTCGTATGATGTCTCCTAGTGGTAGTCATAGACAAAATATTAGTACACCAATATTAGTTGGTCAAAATGATGAAGAGTACGAACCAAATGCTATAATATAGGAAATAATCATTAAATTTCTTATAAAGGTTGCCTTGTTTACATAACCCAAAGTTAAAGAAAACTCTGCAATATATAGAGAGGTGTTCACATTGTTGGCGTAGGCTTTGGAAAGGCTACTTGGGAGTTCACATCCTTTGGGGAAAAACAAAGATCCTTTAATAGTTATTTTGCAGGGCCTTGATGTCATGAGTAAGGTTTTAGAAAAGTAGCCACATCTGTCTATTTGAAACAATGTTCAACAGGTAACTCAACTAATAGAACATTGTTTCAATAGCAATCTATTGAATATAGGGAAATAATTATGTACTTTGTTAAAAATGTTCTTTGATGCATTTCTATTAGATGTTATGAATACAATACTCGAAATAAGATCATTGTAGCCTAAGTTTGAGGAACTTATTCAGAAACATCTTGCAGTGGTTATTGCTCATTAGATTTCACTTGAGCTTAGCTCAACTAATTCAATGGCACTTTGCAGTTTATGTTATAAAAACACTAGTAGAGGGGCAAAAGAGTCTTATTGATTCCTTTTTTCTAACCTTGATTTATGTTCTTCCCGTGAATGAAGATGAAACTGATGTTACATAAATTAAGGTAGCAGGGACAATAAAAAAACCACCTTCTTTATCCATTAGAGAAGGGATTAAAAATCAACAAAAAGTGATCAAAATTCAGAAGTCATAATAGCAGTATATGGGAGATATTATAAAATTCATGTAGTACATCAAAGAAGGGGAAAAAGGTGGGCAACAAAAAGATTTTTCATTGCTTGAGGACAAGCAATGTCAGGAAGGAGGGAACAACAATGTTCCTGAGAAATTATTTTTCCAAAGGTCGAAATAGCTTATTGATCCCCATAGGATGTAGTCCTCCATAAAGGTTTAAAACACCAAAGTTACCACTATTGGTAATGTCTTGGGGTAGCTTGGCAAAGAAATCCAAAATTGGGGCTCAGAGTAAAGTTTACGCAATAATTTTCAAAGAAGAGACCACTAATTTTTGAGCATTATTGTGGATCAATTTATCTTTGTTTTTTTTAGCGAGAGGCTCCAATGGTTTTAAGAACCCTTATATCTTGTTCATTTCTGTGGTGAAATATTCCACCCTAGTTGGCATTCTATTTATTTTCTCCCTGTTTAGGCACATCGGTTTTTTCTGGTTGGGAAGCAAAATTCTTGGGGTATTGGTATTGGTTTACGAGCTAGAAAATTATTTCTAAAGGAAACAAGTGTTAGATAAAGTTTTCATTGATGTCAACAAGGTGGCATGCTGGATATATTTCCCTAGGAAAGATCTTATGGGCAAACCATAAGAAGAAAACCCTAATGTGCATCCTAGGTGCATGAAACCCTAATATGCAAGAAACCCTAGATCTATGTAAAAGATATCCTTATCCTAGATTGTTGAAGCATGGCCTAATGCCCTAACGTAATTAAACCCTAAGTTGTATTGAAATAAAAAATTGTACAAAACATTATCCCTCAGTGCAAAACCTAAGTTGATCTAAGAACATGTATACATGAATGAACTATTGGAAAAACCTGAGTATGCTTGACTTAACATGGAAGAAACCCTAAAGAACGAAGATCACATAGAAGACCTAGTAAATTCCAACCCTTGTTTGAGAACACCCTAGCTTATTCATATGATAAGACCCTAGAGATGTGCATGACACCCTAAACATGGAGATTGAAGTATATGATAAACCCTAACTGCCAAATATGAAGCTCTAGAATACCTTAGGTGCCATATATAAAGTCCTAGATTATTTAAATGGATATGATGATGGTAATAATTCCTAAATATATATAGATTAAAGCTCTTGCAAGCATAAAAATTGATATTACTATACATACAATTGTTTTTTGTGAAAATTGTTGCATTAGATTATAAAGGGCTCGATCCTCTCTCCAACTAATATTTCCTCATCTGCTAACCCTTTATCAATGTGGAAAAAGTAAAAGTTTAATGTAAAAATCCAATGATTCAAGCCTACTTGAGCTTCCACATGTCGACCTCTTCACCCAACAATTGTGTCTCTTCATTCATTGAAACAAGTATAAATAAAGGGTTAATACACATGATTTTTGCAAGTAATTTGGATTAGAAGGAGACCTCTTTTAATCAAATTCTGCTACAACATTTTCTGAGTTCTTTGTGAGATTTTGGAGGAACAATTTTTTGTTATATTTTTTTTTGGACAAGGAATTCAGACTGTAAACTTCATTCTGGTGGAAGAGCTCAAATTTTGGCCTTTTGGAGTAGAGATAGTCTTTGAAATTTCAGCCTATTTCAGGCCTAAACTTTCAGCCCTATGGCCACTATAATTTTGGCCTAAGTGTTATGCATTTTCAAGCCTACCACCAACTTGTAACCAAACCTAAAATTCAGCCTTTTATAGACTTGAACCTTGAGCTTTTACAATCCTCTACATCTTAGCCTTGTTCAGAAAGAAAATGCAGTTTTAGACCCTGTGGAGGGTTTTATTTTTGGACCTGTGAGCAGTATTCTTGGAGATATTTAGACCAATGCATATATGTTGAAATTTTGAACTGTAGTCTCTCTCTAATATTCTTTGTATAAAAGCCTATATCTAATCTATGGACAGAACTTGCATCTAGACAAGGAAAATATATTGCAGATCTGTAGTATCTGCTAAGATCAGACTAATGCTTGTCTTGTGAGCTGGACCTTTTTGGTGTACGTTTTCATCCATAAGATAAGGCATAATTTTTTATCATTGGAACACAAATTTTGGCTTGGTTGAAGGGCACTATTTTTAGCCTATAGTGATAGACATCTCGTCCTCTTGAAACAAACCTAAACCATGGCTTTACCCTACAAAAAGAACATGCCTATTCACCTCTGTCTCTAGGAGAATGAAGAACTAATTAAAGTAGTATTCTTGACCTAGCAAGAATTTTTGAACTAGTCTATGTTGAAATATCAGTAAAAAAAAGAGTTTGGCATCTTTGAAATAGACTAAAGGGTTCATTTGGAGCAACCTTGTGACATTTTGAAGGTAGTCCTAAGAAATCATCTAGAAACCCATATTACCTTGGAAGAACTATCTTAGGACAAGCATTAACCAATATTTATTGAAGACTCTTGCATATGCTATGTTTGGATCCATCACTGAAGAATTGTCTTTGTAAAGTTGATGGACCAGACCTAAATTGTAGCAGCATTGTTGAAGTGGTTATGGAGTAACCCTAAATGAGATTCCTTCTACAAATAAAGAGATTGATAGATACCTTTAATGCCTATTGAAGTTGACATCTGTAGCACACATAAAAAAGATCCCTTACTGTAGTTATTGGAGAATTTGTTGAAGAATCATTGAAGATTCTTCATTTAATATATTCTTATAAAAGTGTGAAGATCATGTTCATAACTCATTGAAGATGTTTTGGAAGTTTCAATAAATTGTTAAGTTGTCTTTAAGCAATGGATTGGAGCCTTAGAGGTTGGAGCCTTGAAAAATATCAGTTTGGTTCTCATGTTGTAGTGATGATTGGAGTCCTCAGGAAGAATGAGTTAGAGCTTGGTGGAACACAAGGTTGGAGCCTTGGATTAGGATGGAGCGAGAGAGGATTGGAGTCCTCAAATAGACAAAGTTGGAGCTTGGTGGTGTAGTTCAGGTTGGACCCTAGTGAATTGAACATTGGAGTCTTCATCTATGGTTGGAGCCTTGAAGGAATCATAAGTGTGATTTTATTAATTGCAACTTGTATCATTTTAAAATAGGATTGGAGTCCTTGTTACTATGATTAATAAAATTATTTCCTTGTTATTCATTATGTGTTTTGTTTTTAAATGATATTAATTGGCATAAAAGTAACAAGTGTACAAGAAATACTAATTCACTCCCTGTCCTAGTATTTCCAATAACATTAATCATTTATTGCCTCTTGGCTATGGGCATAATAGGAGGGAAATAAAGTTCTTTGTTCATTCTGTTTGGCTACAGGAAGCCTCTCTTTCTTTCTTTCCTTGGAAAAATATGGGTAGATCATTCCCGAAGGGAATATTTTAGGGCCCCTTAGTTAGACTAGAAGGGCCTAACCCCAAGGGTGTTGAGGAGAATTGACCTTGTGTCCTCCCGATCGGTAAGGTACTTAACAATGAGGACTCAACCAATTGAGATAATCCATGGGGCTTATCTACAAGTAGCCTCTCATTCAGGAAACAAGGTATTTTGAAGTTGTCTCTATACTCCAAGTGAAAACACCTATCTGAGCTATAAATCTAAGATGAATCTTGAGTGATTGAGATCCATTCTAGGAGGATAATCCAAACTCATGGACTTTTTAAGAACCCAATAATTGTGGAATCTTGAGGACTGAAGTTGTAATATGACTTGTAATGAAAATATAATATCGAGAGGGCTCTCCCCACACCACACTTCACCTTCTTGATTGATCCAGATTTAAATAGGAACACAACAAATTACAGAGGTAACCATCAAGACAGATATGCAGTGGAAATAATACTCCATTTCATTAATGTAAAATACTGAAATATGCTTACAAACAACAATGGAAATAAACCAGCTAGGGCGATGGTAACTTATCTTTGAAAAGAGGTGTTGTGGCTACATGCCTCTGAACTGTGTTACAATGAGGATCGAAGGCATATTTATTGTTGAGAAACAATGGAAAACCCTTCACATCCCAAAACCTAACCCTAGAAGATGAAAGGCCAAACTGTGGGCCTTGTTTGGGTAAATTGGTACATCAATTTCCCGGGGTCGTAACTTTGGCACCCGATCTTCGTTTGATGCATACAATAGCCCATTAGAAAGATCTATCTGAGAACTATAACTTTGGGAAGAGAAAGATTGGTCCATTGACCCATGTTGCTCCTATGTTTCCCAAAAAATGCCATTTAGGGCGTCAAAACGGCTCCAGAAGTTCAGGATCCGAAAAACTGCTAAAAATAGTAAATTGTGCTACAATTATGAAAACTGAAAAACTGAAAGAGATAGTTGTGGCAGTCCAAATGGGATAGATGGGTGGCTACCGACATCCACCTGGATCATTCCTCCCCCCTTAGGAAGCAATGGTCCCCATTGCGTTGAGTTCCTCTCTCAGATGAGGAAGCTTCTGTTGAGCTGGGTTTCTGGTGAGCTGTTCTGTAATCTCTGATGTGTCCAGTAATGGTGGGAACCATGGTCGATGATGGTCCATATTGAACACACAGTGCAAGCGAATGAATGGAGGAATGTTGCACTCCAAATCATTATTTCCCATAGACTTGGTAATGCTATAAGGACCATGTCGAAGTGGTCTAAGCTTCTGATAGGCTCTTGTGAGGCATTCTTTCTACAGATGCAACCAGACTTTGTTTCCCACCTAAAGCTTGTGTGGTACCCCTGTGGATGAGTAGAAGTTATTCCAGTGTTATTTCATGATTCTATCCCTCTGTTGTTGTTTCTACGTGGAGGAACCCTTCACGGGTGTCATGGATGTGGTGATGATCTTTCGCTTTCTTTGGGAGCAAACCAAACAGATGAATTTCCTAGTCTGGGAGATGAGCTTGTTACCTTTCTTAGTAGTGATCAAAGAGGTGGTGGCAGGTGGGCCTACCTCTGGTATCTTGTATAATGAATTACACAAAGAAATAATGACAGCACGAGGCCTTGGCTCATACACAGCATGTCACCTCCTCAAGTATGGCTAGCCTAATAATACATCACAAACATCCAAAGGTGTAACATCACATAATACCTCATATGTGAAGGAATTGATGTTGTATGGAAGGCGACACTGTTGGCGAACTTTGAGATCTCGTCCTTCGTGAAGCAACTAGATATTGTACGATTGTGGGTGTGGTGTAGTCATTAGGCCCAACCACTTCACGACCTCTATTGAAATGAGGTTCTTTTGGTTACCACTGTCGACAATGAATTGCAACGGTGAACCCTTCACCCACATCTGTGAGTGGAAAAGACTCTCCCCCTCCTATGGATCTTCGAGCTCAT
The DNA here is from genome assembly GCA_000404065.3 of Pinus taeda. NCBI lineage: Eukaryota > Viridiplantae > Streptophyta > Pinopsida > Pinales > Pinaceae > Pinus > Pinus taeda. Next base: position 66,554 of record APFE031012593.1, on the reverse strand, counting down.
TCTTTTGGATATTAGCAGTGGTAATAGTGGCGCTAGGCTCTGCATCAATGATCTAATTCCCTTTGCCATTCTCCTTATCGGGTTCTAACTTAGGGTTGGAACATGCATCTAATTCGAAAGCCTTTAACTCAGCCACCAACGACTGTTTGGTCCGAAACTTGTGTTGTGTGGGGCTGTTGTGGAACTTACACCGCTTTCCAGTGTCCTTCTTTGACTTCGGGGTGTTGTTATTTTCTTGTGGCTTCGACGGGTTGTCTTGGGTCACCCTCCCTTGGCTTTGTCCTTTGGTATTTGGATTTGCAGATCCAAAGTCTTGCTTCCTCTGTTTGAACTTTTGCTCGATTTTGATAGTGTATCAATACGCCGTGCCAAGCGAGGAGATGTTCAGGAACTCCATCTCTTCCTAAATGTATCTGTGTAGGCAGCTATGGTATTTGAGTAACAAATGCAGCTCAGAGTCCTTGATACCCAACTGTGTGCAAAGGGTATGATAAATGTTTGTGAACTCAGGCACATCTTGGTCCCTTCCCTTCCGCAATGTGGTCCATTTGTTGTATTTTTCCTCATAACTTTTGACAGGGTAGTACTGCTCCTTGATGGCATCCCCGAATGAATCCCAAGTGGGTGTAGCTGAAAATAGTGAGCCTGTACTTTCATCCTTCTACTCGCAGTAGGTTTCCCACTAGTCCTTGACATGGGGGGCTACTTTGGGAAGAGCAAAAACAATCTTTTCCTAACTCGAAAATTCATGAATAGAAAAATACCCATCTATCAGATTTAACCATTTATTGATGACATCTACATCTATTTGACCCTCAAAGATGGGGATTTCAAAATTAACTTGTACCTTAAATGGTGTGGTGTTTCTAGAGTAGCTGTTAGAAGCCAATGTGTCACCTCTAGGTAGCCATTGAAGGATTTGGAAAAAGTTGTCCGTCATCACGTTCCTTTGGCACTCAAGGGATTCTTCAAGCAAGATTTTGATAGGATCTCCTATCCCCTCTCTTTCTTCTTGTTTTCCATGGGAGACCATTGGGATTTGCAAGGTTGGCCTTGCAAAGGTTCAACTAGTTCAAGCCCTAACTCCTTATATCTCGACCTCGTTGGGGACATGCAAAGAAAAACAGAGAAAAAGTAGACTGATCTGATACCATTGATCTGGATTTAAACATGAATGCAATAGATTACAGAGATAACCATAAAGATAGATATGCAGTAGAAATAATAATCCATTTCATTAATCTAAAATACTGAAATATGCTTACAAACAACAATGGAAATAAACCAGCTAAGGTGATGGTAGCTTATCTCTGAGAAGAGATGTGGCAGCTACATGCCTTTGAATTGTGTTACAATGAGGCTCGAAGACCTATTTATTGTTGGGAAACAATGGAAAACCCTTCACATCCCAAAACCTAACCCTAGAAGATGAAATGCCAAACTATGGGCCGCGTTTGGTTAAATTGGTACATCAATTTCCTAGGGTTGTAACTTTGGCACCCGATCTCCATTTGATGTGTACAATAGCTCGTTACAAAGATCTATCTGAGAACTATAGCTTTGGGAAGATCAACATTCATCCATGGTCTCATGTTGCTCCCAAATTTCCCAAAAAACATCATTCAGGGCCTCGAAATAGCTCCAGACGTTTAGGACCTGAAAAACTGCTAAAAATAGTAAATTGTGCTATAATTACGGAAATTGAAAAACTAAAAGAGACAGTTGGGGGTCCAAATGGGATAGGCTGGTGGCCACCAACATCCACCTGGATCATTGATCAATATGGATGCCTCTCTATAGAGGAGATGGATTTCTGTAAATAATACATGGTGGCCTCCTACAGTCTAGTCCAATTCTCAGAGCATATAATGCCCTAAGGCTGGTTTTGGCCAAGGATCACTGAAAAAGTTTAGAGGGTCTTCAAGAAGTTTTGCACACACAAATATCACACTCTAAGGTAGGAAAAGATTTTGAACTATGATCGAAGGGAAAATTAGTACCCCATAATTTAGATAAAATAAATACAACAAATTCAAGTTGAAACAGAACCAATATCTAGTGTTGGTAGAGACAGTAAAGGTGAAAGTGGGTCATGGATCTAACGTCAAAGAGATTTGTAGCAGAGGAAGGATTTATTTTATGAATTTTCTCAGAGAGGTCCATATGTAGGGTTCTAGTTGAATGTTGATTAGGGTATGCAATCTTCGTGTGTATAACTTGGTTCTTTATCTGAATGCAAAGCTATATGAACTCCTATGGTAAGATTTAACTAATTTCACATTATCTATTGATTGAAGCAAATTATTCAAGGAAGTTCATTTTATTAAGTATTGTTTTTTAATTATTGAGTTGTTCATCAAAATATATATTATTTGAATCTGATTTAGTTGTTAGTTGACACAAGGATGTCTGAGCCTCAAACCCTAATCCCCATAATGCTAGTACATAAAATTTACCTAGATCACTACATTATTCTTATCAAAAAAGTGTTAATGAGATTTTATTAATGTGATAATATTTCTCCATCATAAAGATCTATACAACTAGCTTCCTTTCTCATTGCATTTATGCCTTGCACCCATTTTTATGTCCCAGGAACATTACCTTGAAGGTCCGGTTGATAAAATAACTTTTGAATGCTTTCCACTCTATCTTGTCAACAATTCTTCTTCAAGGGTCCTTAGCATTGAAGAAATATTAGCTCCAAAACTCCTTTGCCTCATCCTAATTAGCAAGTACAAATGCCATGTGACTAAATTTAATCTCACAATTAGCACTCACTTTTTAATTTTCTTCATAGACAACACTTATGTTCACCTCATTGGGAATTAATATTAACAACCTCCATGAGTGAGGTACCCTCATATTTTCTTGAGACCGTTAGACACAAAAATTAGAGTAACCTCAATGACTAAAATGTTTTTGAAAGTACAAGTGGTCTAGGGGCTTCACATATGTTATCAATTTAAATTTGAAACTTGAAATCTATGGGTATTTATGTTTTCTTTAGTTTCATTGCAACTTTGAGCATGATATAAATATCTAGTATCTACACTAACAATACAAAATGGGCATAATATTACCAAACCAAGAATTAGATACATTACAATGAAAATCATGTGTAATGTGCATAAATATACGTTGCTTTAAGGATGACCACATGGACATTGTAGCATTCTTTTCAGCCTCCTTCATTGATGTTGTAACTTCACCTTGAAAGGTCATGGAAATAAGTTCCACAGAACACGTAAACATTGGCACATGCCTCAGTCCTAATCTCATTGTTGTATATATTGGTAATGGCACCTCAACCCCGTGGGCCAACTCTTGTAATAGATATTTGCACACTCCAGTTTCATCATATAAGTAGAAACACATCTTAGAAATTACTTATTTAGACTAACATTTGTAAGTGTGTTACATTTATCATATTTTGACATTTTAATTATAAATTTCCATAGGTTTTTCACAAAGTTTCATGGAATAATGTCATATTCAACTTTGATGCCCTCCACTCACTGAAAAAAGAAATAGTGAACTTTTATGTTGGCATTCTCTTTTATGGAGAATATTTCCCAGCCTACATTGAGTGTAAGTCCAACTGTAATAAAAGTCCCACCTTCCATAATAGATTTCCCTCCATAGGATGTCTATGCAACGAAGGATGGATAATTGTTAATTTTATCGCTTCTCCAAAACAAGAATGTATACTTTTACATTTTAAGGAAACATGAGCTTCACTTACAATTGTTGTTACCAGTGGCAATAATTAACTACTGATCACAATTCCAAATTCTTGGGTTAGGTTAAGTTGCATGTGCCATAGGCCAAATATCAAATCCCCATTAAGTCAACTGACTAGAAGACATAAGATCAATTCAGCCCAAGATCAAGGAACTGATTTATAAACATCTTGAAGTGGTTACTACTCATTAGATTTTACTTGAGATTAGCTCAGCTAATTCAACGAAACTTTGTAGTCTATGTTATAAAATCACTAGTACGAGGGAAAAAGAGTCTTATTTATTCCTTTTTGCTAACCTTGACTCATGCTCTTCCCATGAATGAAGATGAAACTGAAGTGACATAAATTAAGGTAATAGGGGCAAGAAAAAAATCACCTTCTTTATCCATAAGAGAAGGAATTAAAAATCAACAAATAGTCATCGAACTGCAGAAGTCAAAATACCAGTATATGGAAGATATCAGAAAATTCCTATAGTACATCAAAGTAGGGGAACAAAGTGGGCAACAACAAGATTTTTCTTTTCTTGAGGACAAGCAATGTCGAAAAGGAGGGGACAACAATGTTCTTGAGAAATAAGTTTTCGAATGGATGAAATTGCCTATCGATCCCCATAGACTATAGTGCTCCACAAAGGGGGAAAACCCCAAAATTCCAACTATTGGGCATGTCTTTGGGCAACTGGGAAAATAAACCCAATATTGGGGCTTGGAGTAGAGTTTACTCAATCATTTTCAAAGAAGAGATCCCTCATTTTGGAGCATCATTGTGGATCAATTTATGTCTATTTTCTTTAGTGAGAGGCTCCCGAGGGTTTTAAGAACCCTTCTCTCTTGTTAATTTATGTGGTGAAATATTCCACCCTAGTTGGTGTTCCATTTCTTTTCTCCCTGTTTATGGACACAGGTTTTTTTGGTTGGATAGTGTAATTATGGGGGTATTGGTATTGGTTTACGAACTAGGAAATTATTTCTCAAGGAAACAAGTGATGGATAAAGTTGTCATTGATGTCAACAACATGGAATCCTAGATAGATTTTCTTAGAAAATATCCTATGTGTAAACCCTAATAGGAAAACCCTAATGTGCATCCTAGGTGCATGAAACCCTAATATGCAAGAAACCCTAGATCTATGTAAAAGATACCCTTATCCTAGATTGTTGAAGCATGGCCTAAAGCCCTAACATAATGAAACCCTAATTTGTATTGAAATAAAAACATGTATAAAAAATTATCCCTCAGTGCAAACCCTAAGTCGATCTAAGCACGTGTATATATGAATGAACTATTGGCAAACCCTAAGTATGCTTGACTTAACATGGAAGAAACTTGAATAAACGAAGATCATAAGGAAGCCCTACTAAATTCTAGCCCTTGTTTTAGCATACCCTAGCTTATTCATATGATGAAACCCTAGGGATGTGCATGATACCCTAAGCATGGAGATTGAATTATTTGATAAACACTAGCTGCCAAATATGAAGCTCTAGAATACCTTAGGTGCCATATATAAAGTCCTAGATTATTTAGATGCATATGATGATGGTAATAACTCCTAAATATATATAGACTAAAGCCCTTGCAATCATTAAAATTGATATTACTATACATAAACAATTTTTTTGGGAAAATTGTTGGATTAGTTTATAAAGGGATCCGTACTCTCTCCAAAAAATATTTCCTCATCCCCTAACCCTTTATCAATGCGGAAAAAGTAAATTTTTAAAGTCAAAATCCAATGTTTCAAACCTACCTTAGCCTACACCTATTTACCTCTTCACCCAACAATTGTGTGTCTTCATTGGTTCAAACAAGTATAAATAATACACTTAATTTTGGCAAGCAATTTGGATTAGAACCAGAACTCTTTTAAACGAATTCTGCAACAACATTTTCTAATTTCTTTGTGAGATTTGGAGGAACAATTTTTTGTTATATTTGTTTTTGGACAAAGACTTCAGAATATAAACTTTAGCCTGGTGGAAGAGCTCGAAGATTATCCTTTTGGAGTAGAGATAGTCTTTGGAATTTTTGCCTATTTCAGGCCTAAAATTTTGGCCCTATGGCCACTATAGTTTTATCCTTTTATAGACTTGAACCTCGACCTTTTACAATCCTCTACAACTCGACCTTGTTAAGAAAGGAATTGCAGTTTTAGACCCTGTGGAGGATTTGATTTTCGAACCTGTGGGTAGTATTCTTGGAGATCTTCAGACAAGTTTATATCTGTTGAAATTTCGAACTATAGCCTTTATTTAATATTCATCCTATGTAAACCTATATCTAATATATGGACAAAACTTGCATCTAGACAAAGGAAATATATTGTAGACCTGTAGTATTTGCAACAATTGGACCAGTGCTTGTCTTGTGAGCATGATCTTTTTGGTGCATGTTTCCGTCCATAAGATAAGGCATATTTATCACTGGAACAAAAATTTTGGCCTAGTTGAGGGGCACTATTTTTAGTCTATAGTGATAGACACCTCACCCTCTTGAAACAAACCTAAACCATAGCTCTACCCTAGGACAAGAACATGCGTATTGACGTCTATCTGTAGGAGAATGAAAAAATCATTAAAGTAGTATTCTTGGGCATGGAATAATTGTTGAACTAGTCTATGTTGAAAGATCAGTGAAAAATAAGAGTTTGACATCTTTGAAATAGACTAAAGGGTTCATTCGGAGAAACTTTGTGACATTTTGAAGCTAGTCCTCAAAAATCATCCAGAAACCTATATTACCTTGGAATAAGTATCTTAGGACAAGCACTACTAAATATTTATTGAAGACTCTTGCAGATGATATGTTTGGAGCCATCACTGAAGAAGTGCCTTTGTAAAATTAATGGAGAAGGCCTAAATTATAGTAGCATTGTTGAATTTCTTATGGAGTAACCCTAGATAAGATTCCTTTTGCAAATGAAGAGATTCAGAGATACCTTTAATGATCGTTAAAGTTGACTTTTGTAACACAAATAAAAAAGGTCCCTTACTGTAGTTATTGAATACATTATTCAAGAATCATTGAAGAATATTGGTTCAATATATTCTTGGAAATACATGAAGATGATTTTCATAACTCATTGAAGATGTTTTGGAAGTTTTAAGAAATTTCTAAGTTGTCTTGAAGCAGTGGATTGGAGCCCTAGAGGTTGGAGCCTTGAAAAATATCAGGTTGGATCTTATGTTGTGGTGAGGATTGGAATCCTCGGGAAGAATAATTTTGAGTTTGGTGGAACACAGGGTTGGACCATTGGATTATGATGGAGCAAAAGAGGATTGGAGTCCTCAAATAGACCAAGTTTGAGCTTGGTGGTGCAGTTCAGATTGGAGCTTGATGAATCGAATATTGGATTCTTCATCTAGAATTGGAGTCCTGAAGGAATCATAGGTGTGATTGTATTGATTGCAAATTGTCTTATTTTAAAAGAGGATTGGTGTACTTGTTACTATGATTAGTAAAACTATTTACTTATTATTCACTTTGTGTTTTGTTTTTAAGTGATCTTAACTGGCATAAAAGTAACAATTGTAAAAGAAATACTAACTCACTCCACCTCGTAGTATTTCCAACAACATGAGTTATTCAGTGCCTCTTATCTCTGGGCATAATAGGAGGGAAGTGAAGTTCTTTGTTTGTTATGTTTGGCTATAAGAGGCCTCTCATTTAGGAAACAAGGTATTTTGAAGTTGTCTCTATACTCCAAGGGAAAACATCTATTTGAACTATAAATTTGAGTTGACTGAGTCATTGAGGTCCATTCTAGGAGGATAATCCAAGCTCATAGACTTTCTAAGAAACCAAGAATTGTTGAAGTTTGAGGACCGAAGTTGCAGTGTGACTTGTAATGAAAATATAATACCAAGAGGGCCCTCCCCACACCACAGTTCACCTTCTTAAATAATATGGATTCGTCTCTATAGAGGAGATGGATTTCTGTAAAAGATACATAGTGCCCCCCTCTAGTATAGCCCAATTCCTAGAGCATATAATCCTCCTAAGGTGATTTTAAAGCAAGGATCACTAAACAAGTTCATAGAGTCATCAAGAAGTTTTCAACACACAAAGATCACACTCTAAGGTAGGAAAAGGGTCTTGATCTATCATCGAAGGGAATCTCAATACCCCATAATCTAGATAAAATAAATACACCAAAGTTGAGTTGAATTAGAACCAATATCTTGTGTTCATAGAGATAGTGAAGGAGAAATAATGACATGGATCTAAAGTCAAATAAATTTGTAGTAGAGGAAGGATTTACTTTTTGAATTTTCTCAGAGTGGTCCATATGTAGGGTTTCAGTTGAATGTTGATTAGGGTATGAAACCTTCTTGTGTATAATTGGTTCTTTATCTGAATGAAAAACTATATGAACTACTATGGTATGATTTAATTAAAATCACATTGATTCTGTTGACTCAAGGAAATTATTCAAGGAATTTCATTTTATTCACTATTGGTTTTTAATTATTGAGTTGATCATCATAATATATACTATTTGAATCTGATTTAGGTTTTTGTTGAAACAAGGGCTTCTTAGCCTCAAACCCTAATCCCAACAACCCTAGTACATGAAATCTACTTAGATCACTACATTATTCTTGTTAAAAAAGTGATAATGAGATTTTATTAATTTGATAATCTTTCTCCTTCATAAATATCTGTACAACTAGCTTCCTTGTTCTTTGCATTTATGCCTTGCACACACTATCATGTACCATTATGTATAGACTCTAATGCTTATAGAAACATTACCTTGAAGGTCTATGTTGGGTCGTGCAACAGGTATATATTTACTCTTGATTACACTATCTCTTTCCTCCTTTTTATGCATTTGTGCCATGATGTAATAAGGCTTTGATGAGATTTTGATAGAAGGTTAATGAAAATGACTTTGATAGGATTTGGCTATCAAAACTAACTTTCATTGTTTTTATGTAGAAATTAGCAAATGGAACAGCTGTTGTTCAAAGTATTGAATATCAAAGCTTAAACAGAGAAAACAGTGCACATATTGTGCAGTCAAATCGAGAAGCGAATTTGGAGGATCAACACGAGATGAAAGATTATCTGATAATAGCATTTGGTTGTGAATTCCTTAGGATCTCCTGATTGTGAGGAATCACATTTATCTCTTTTTCTCTTTGATTATAAGGTGGGAAAATGAATATAATACGGAGATTTAACTTTTTTCTTTTCACCTCAGCTGTAATTTTAATACACATAATGTTATTATGAAGGAGACATCATGCTGTAAAGACATTTGCATTTGATGAATAATATATAATTCACGTTTTCTTTCATTCCCAATAGTTTGAAGTAATTAGCAGTAATCACTGGTGTCTTGGGCCCAGTCACTAGTGGATTTCACCTCTGTTACCTCCGCTATATTTTCACTTTTCTTTTATTGTGAAAATTTAATTACTTTGTTTTATAGCTTTACGATTGATTTAATTTCATCAGTGTTGAGTTTGTGTAATCATTGCATTAAGTCTTATTTCTATTGATTGGTTTCATCTATTTGTGTTGTCAATTGATTTCATTATTAGGTAAGAATCATTTCTTGTTAATTAAAATCGATAGTGTTATTCATTAAATTAGGTTTATCACTCTTATGAAGAAGTTTAGGTTCAACTGAAAGAGCTCTATTATTGCTACGGTGCACTCATTTGAGGTCATTGCAATTAGAACCCCTTTATTTAGATTGAGTTTTGGTTTTGATCAAGATTGAGTTTTGGTATTTGAATAGGTTAATTACCTTGAATTTACAAGGTTGATGTTTAAGGTTTGATCTGTTTACTGTTGTACTGAAATTAATAAGATATCTTAAAGCATTACTCTCTATAGATATAACAATTTCCATCACTTGCACATAGCGTTTACACTCTTGAAACAAAAAGACTTTCCTAGGTTGATAATTAATGTGAGGCATTTAGGAGTTCTAAAAGACAACTTATTTTTGCCCAACATTTTGGCGCCGTTGCGGAGGAGAGTGTTTCCATTTCACATAAGGTGATGTGTGTTTTATGTTTGTTTGCTGTGAAAGAACTAGGTATTAAAAATGAAAGGTAAGAACCTACGTACAAGAAAGTAAAGTGCTTGCTCCCTCGCTCACTTTTTAGCACAATTGCATAGGAATAGATGTTTGATGTTTGTTTGTTGTGAAAGAACTGGGTATTAAAAAAAGAAGGTAAGAACCTACATACGAGCAAGTAAAGTGCTTGCTCTTGTGATCTCTTTATAGCAAAATTGCGTAGGAATTAAAGTAGAAATAAATGTTTGAATTTTTGAGTGAATGACTAAGAAGAAAACAGTAGAAAATGATTTAATTCCTTCGCCCAGATCTAAAAAATCTAAGGGATTGGTGCCCCTTGGATGATCAACCTTCATTGATGAAATCATAAGGAAGGTTGAGTCTCAGTCATTAGTAGGACCCCGAATTGTTTCTACAAGAAATCCTATTGTAACCCTTCAGGCCACAGGATCACCATCTGCAGCTAATGCAGAGATTCATAGCAAGACTAAAGGGTCCGAACATATTTTTTGGAACACTAAAAATTTGCAGTTTATCCCTTTACAAGAAGGGAATTATTGCAATCTCCGTGAAGAACAAGGAGTAATATGTAGTGGTGAAAATATTAATTCATCAAAACCCAAATATCCTGAAGTAGTAGTTGAACAGAGGACACCCAGTATTTCAGAACAAGGTAGTGCTATTAAAACCATTTTAAATTCTCTTCTGACTCCCCCAAGAATAGATCACTAGCTTCGAAAATCTCTGAAGAATATTGGCATATTTTTGACCAAATGGCTCATAATCTGCAACAACCCCAGACCTCTACATTACAATACCCTATTGTTGATACAACTGTCAATGCTCCCATGAAAGCTATACCATTATACAATATTCCTACCTTTCATGGGTTAGCTTTAGAGGATCCTGATGCATTCATTTTTGAATTCAATGTTCTATGTAGGGGATATGATTACACTATTGACCCCCAGGAACTGAATATGTTCCCCTCTACTCTGACGGGAGCAACTCTGCATTGGTTTATGGGGCTTGGTGGAGGTACCATTAAGAACTGGGATAAAATGAAAACAACATTTCTAAAAAAATACCAAGCTTTTTGCCGAACTAGAGGACTGAAGGATGAAATTTTTCAAATGGTAACTAAGATTAATGAGACTCTTGAAGAATGTGTATAACATTTTCAATATAATATGCAAATATCTCCTTATGAAAATTTTCCTCCTTAAGTTCTTAAGACTATGATGATCAAAGGTATGAAAGACCAATGGGTAGAAACATTAAATTTAACGGGGAAGGGTGATATTTATCAAGAGGATTATGAAAATATTGTATAATCATGCATGAGGTGTTCTAGAGGCAGTACAAGGCTGAAACCAACCAGGCGTGATGTGATTACCAGAGACAAAAAATCCTCAGAAGGAAGCACTATACGAGAGGAAATCAACAATATGCTGGAAGATTTCAAGACTGATATCTTGGGGACCCTGATGACACAATTAGACATCATGCAAGCCAAAGAAAAATAGGCTGAAGTATAACAAAACCTGGCCATTTTCCATCGACATTGCAGAAAGAAACATAATCATAGAGAATGTCTACTAGATATGATACAAACATGCGCCATTTGCACTAAGGATCATGATACGGAAGGTTTTCCATTGCTTCCTAGATTAAAAGCAGTTTTCAAGGAAGCAGAGGAGGAAGCGTAACCAGTATATCTAATGAGCCAGTGTTGTCAATGGCAACCACATCAAACAGGTATTCCTACAGAACCCTCTTTGCTCTTTCCTTCCTCGCAATTTAATTCTCAGGAGTATCCAGGGAAAGCATGGTAGAACGAACCACATTTCTCTACTTGGCCAACTCAAGCATTTTCTATGCTATCATGGCCCAACCAATCAAATCCAAATCACTCTTACTCTCCACCATTCTGGCATAACAATCCCTATTCCTCTTAATGGTCTCCTTCTACCTCACAAAATCAGAATTGGCGACCGAATTGGCAACTATCTGCAAGACAGCCTATGGAAACAATTCCTCTACCTCAACCAACCTCGCCAGCACCTTACATGTTGCAGTAAAATCTCAACTTAATATACAACCGCAACTGCTAGCTCAACCAACTCCAAATCCTAACAACAGACCGATCCAGTCAGTACAAATTATGGAAAGTCTGGACCCTGAAGTTGAGATGAGAGAATATAATGAACTTAAATTGAGATCTGGACATGTAATTACTCTAGATGAGGACAAAATTTGTTACCTGAAGTTGAAGAAACATATCCGAATAAGCCTTTGACTGTAGAAAACCAATAAACAAATCAGGGAGAAGATATAGTCAGGTAGAAAGACCCTGAACAAATCATAACTACTTCTCCCCCATTCCCAGAAAGATTGATAATACCTCGACCAATTGAATATCCTGACTTTGATCTTCTGGGAGAATTCAAACATCTTTGTATAAAAATAACACTCCTCCATGTCATTCAAGACATTCCAATATAAGCTAAAACCATTAAAGAGTTGTGTGCAAAGAAGTCTATGAGGAAAACAAAAATAACACCAACTACGCATGTCATCGAGACTTTATCTGATTTACTACTAGGCAAAGAGACACCTGCAAAATACAAAGACCCAGGGAATCCCATTTTCACAGTGCAAATAAATAACTGCTATTTCCCCAATGTTTTAGTCCACTTAGGGGCAACCGTTAACATTCTCACAATTGAAATTTGTGAAATGCTTGGCATCACAGCCTTATAACCAACGACTACCTTACGTGAACATTCCGACTAATCAATCCTTAAGCCAAAAGGAGCATTGCAGGATGTGATGGTCTCTATGGACACTTAGAAATATCCGATAGATTTCCTGATTATCAACCCTAGAAACCAACTAGATGGACATCCCTTAATACTAGGAAGGCCTTGGCTAGCAACAACTGATTCTTACATAGGCTGCCGAATAGGCGGTATTACCATAACCAAAGGAAGTGATGTAAATAATATAGCTTTATACCCTCCTACTCATCCAAGCCTAACCATTGTAAAAGATAGGAAACAACCCGTAACATATTTAACAAAAAATATTCGTTCACCATTGACTGTGGTAGATGCACTTGAATTCAAAATCTAAACAGAAGATGATGTCATTAACATGTTTATCAATCACCTCGTTGTAGTGTCTAATTTGAAATGTTACATTATTAAAGCAGCCCTTAACAATGATAGTGAAGAAGATTCCTTGAGAGACATCAATGACCAACCAATACCAACAACCTTTGTCTATAATAGCAAGCCTATTGAAATCGAGCCAGGGAAAATCATGACTATTAATAGTAATTTGAGTGATGACCAGCAACAGAGACTCATCCAAGTCCTTAGGAAATACAAAGGGGCTTTTGCATGGGATTACCTAGACATGAAAGGGATTGACCCTCAATTATGCAGGCACCACATTTGCATTGAAAAATATGCAAGACCCATTCGACAGCCGCAAAATAGATTAAATCCTCATCTAAAGGATGTTGTTAAAGAAGAACTTCAAAAACTATTAGTTGTGAATTTTATTTATCTTATATCTGAAAGTAAATGGGTTTCTCTATTAGTATTTGTCCCCAAAAAAAATGGAAAATGGTGGATATGTGTTGACTATAGAGAACTCAACAAAGCAATGCAAAAAGACCATTTTCCCCTTCCATTTATCGACCAGGTCCTAGACACATTGGCAGGAAAGAAGTTCTTCTCTTTCCTGGATGGCTTCAGTGGCTACAACCAAATTCAAATTACCCCTGAAGACTAGGATAAAACTACTTTCACCTGCCCTTGGGGAACATTTTATTACAGGGTATTGCCTTTTGGATTATGTAATGCACCTGCTACATTCCAAAGAGCCATACTCAGTATTTTTGCAGACTTGATAAATGAGGGATTGGAGGTGTATGTGGATGGTTTTACACCCTATGCGGATGACTTTGATCATGTATTACAAAAATTGGAGAAAGTCCTAGAGTGGTGTATTACTACTAGACTTTTCTTAAGTCATGAGAAATGTCATATGATGATGACAGAAGGCTTGATTTTGGGTCATTACATTTCAACAGCTAGAATTTAGGTAGATCCAGCACACAAATTTGAAACAGTTTGTATTGACAACACCAGTATTATGAGGCCCGAAAGGAGATATACCTTTCCAGATTTCACCAGATGCATCAGATACAACTATTGGAGCGGTTCTTAGCCAAGAAAAAGACAAGAAACCCCACGCTATATATTACATTAGAAAAAAATTAACTCCTGCTGAGTTGAATTACACAGTAGCAGAAAAGGAGCTTCTAGCTATTATTTATGCTATCAACAAATTTAGACACTATATAAATAGGTACCCTATAGTTCTGTATACTGATCACTCTACTATTAAATACTTAGCCAATAAACCCATTACAAATGGAAGAGTGACTAATTGTTTACTAATTTTGTGTGAATTTGACATAACTATAAGGGATCGACTAGGGAAGGAGGACCTCATGGCAAACTTCCTCTCCCGAGTGCCAAGAACAAATGATATAATGGTGGTAGAGGATTAGTTCCAGGATGAAAATTTGTTTGTTGTGGCCATAAAAACACCATGGTATGTAGATGTGGTGAATTAATTAGTAGCCGGAAATTGCCCAAACATCTGACACGAACAGAAAGAAAATTTATTGTGTAGCGTAGCACTTGTTTCTCTTGGATTGGAGGATACATTTTCCACACGAGAGCCAATATGCACATCCCTAGGTGCATCAGGGAAGATGAAATTTATGATATCTTAAAAACATGTCATGATGGACCTTGCGGTGGACACTTTGCAGATAGCATAACTCGACATAAAATTCTACATTTGGGCTACTATTGGCCCACTATTTTTAAAGATGCTAAGAAATTTATCCAGGCATGTGATAGTTGCCAAAGGATGGGCTACCCTGGAAAATTTGATGAAATGCCCCTACATCCACAGCTGGTGATAGAACCCTTTGAGCATTGGGAATTACATTTCGTTGGGTCAATCAAACCATCATCCAACCAGAAATCGTATATATTGGTTGCAACGAAATACGTAACTAAGTGGGTGGAAGCATTAGTGTTACCAAGAGCAACAAAGGAAACTGTTATTAATATTTTTTTCGAAATTTTTGTGTAGTATGGCTTACCCAGAGAAGTAATTACTAATGGGGGGCCACAATTCATGGGTCACAAGGTCACTGCTACATTGAAGAATCATCACATCACACACATAATTACTTCTCCGTATCACCCGTATGCGAACTGGGAGGTGGAGAGCACCAACAAAGTTATCGAAGCTATTCTAAGAAAGACAGTCTCATCACATCGACGAGACTAGACTGCTCCACTGCCAAAGGCCTGGTGGGTGTATTGCACAACTTGGAGAAACACTACTGGATACTCTCCGTATCAACTGGTATTTGGTAAGGAACCCATTTTTCCCATAGAATTGGAAAGACAAACACTAAATACAACTGAGGAAGTGGGACTGGATTTAACTGAAGCCCAAGTTAATAGGTTATAGTAGATGAATGAATTAGATGAAATCTGGCTACTGGCTCTACAACATACTGCACACGTTCAACAGAAAAGAGGCAAATGACACGATGCCCTGATTAAGAAAAAGACATTTCATGAGGGTGACTGGGCACTTCTTTATGACTCCTGGTTTAAAGATTTCCCTGGCAAACTGCAGACTAGGAGGTTAGTCCCCTATGAAATAAAGAAAGCGTATGATAATGAAACTCTTATGCCGGCCACTATTGATGGGTCTAGTTCTTTGTTTAAAGCAAATGGGCATCAGGTGCGCCTCTACCAAAAAGCACTTACTAGAGAATCTTTCTATCAACAGATACGTGAGGACCCAACCATGCAAGTTTTAGCTATAGAAGGCAATCCTTTAGTAGCTTCATCTTGATAAAATTTATTTCTTATCGGTAAAATATGTAAATATGATTGTTGATTTGATTTTCTTTTTCTTTTTCTCCTCTCGTTTTGATGTTCAATCTATTGAACAACACTTTATTTCTTTTCATCATTTCATTGTTCAATTTATTGAACGGCTGTTGTTCAATCTATTGACCAACACTTTCTTTTCATTTTGTGTGTTTTGTTGTTCATTTAATTAAACAGATCGTGTTCAATCTATTGAACAGTTGCTGTTCAATCTATTGAATAGCTGTTGTTCAATCTATTGAACAACACTTCTTTTCTTTTTACGTGTTTGTTGTTCAATCTATTGAACAACTACTATTCAATCTATTGAACAACTTTTGTTCAATCTATTGAACAACTGCTGTTCAATCTATTGAACAACTGCTATTCAATCTATTGAACAAAACCTCTTTTTTGTTTTGCGTGTTTGTTGTTCATTTAATTGAACAGTCGATGCTCAATATATTGAATAACACTTTTTTGTTTTGCATGTTTGCTGTTCATTTAATTGAACAGTTGTTGTTCAATATATTGAACATCTGTTGTTCAATCTATTGAATATATGTTGTTCAATATATTGAACAACTGCTATTCAATCTATTGAACAAATCCTCTTTTTGTTTTGCGTGTTTGATGTTCATTTAATTGAATAGCCATTGTTCAATATATTGAAAAACTCTTCTTTTGATTTTGTGTGTTTTCTATTCATTTAATTGAACAACTTGTTAGGTAAACGTGACTCAGGATAGAGTCAATGTTGACCAGGTTAAACAATGATGGTTTTGGGGCACTGTTAGGCCCCTATACTACTAGTGTAACCCCTTATTGTTATTAGTAAAACCAACTTATTATATTGATGTACCCATGTAGTGCACATATTGTTACTTTTGTGCCCCATAGAAGCCCACTATTGTTATTATTGTGCCCTTACATTATTATTGTTGTGTAGGCTCTGATTATGTTATGACCCCTTAGACTCCTATATATAGAGATGAGGTATTTTCATTTGAATCATCAAAGAATTGTTCATTTATGTAATGTGAAGGAGGTTTCCCCCTCGAAGAGGCTGAATTTTAAGGCGTTCATCTATCTTTTCTATCTTTTTCTTGAGCTTGTTTCATAACATTTGGTATCGGAGCTTTGGATTCTAGGGTTTCGCTGCTCCAAACAGGTCATCGTGGAATTTTCACAATAACCTTTTTTATGTGAAGTTTTAGAAGTCATCAAAAAAACCCATTTGCGAAGACATCGCGCTAAATCTCGGGTCCGAATTTCAGAGCTGTTTGCGTTATATTTTCAGAGATATGAACTGAGGAAGTTGGTCCTTTTGCAGAATCCTGAATTACATTCAAAACAGGTGACCTAGGGAAAATCATCATAACTTTCTCTCTGAGCATCAGATTGAAATTTCATAAGAAGTTACAAAAAGAGTACGGACTGTAGTTTCTTGTATATATTGTTCAGAGCCAGAGGTCAAAATAGGGACACGTGGCATATCGTACAAGTTCACTCTACTGAATTAGTCTATAATCAGGTCACTGTGGGAGATTTGGCATAACTCTTCATTGGAGAATCCAATTGGGGTCAGACTGGTGGCATTGGAAAGAGGACATAGAGGACAGTAATTTCAATACCGAGGTCCTAAAATCAAGAAAAAGCAAGATGAGGAAGTTTGATGGCAAGTATCTGGTAAATTGGATACGTCAGATGGAGCAATATTTTGATCTACAAGGTGTACCACTGTTACAAAAGGTATGTATTGCATCTTCATATTTAGAACCGGATCAATTTTTATGGTATAAAGGGATTTGTTCTCGTAAAAAACTTGTTACATGGTCAATTTTCACGGAGGAAATGATAGCACATTATGAGGATACAAAGAGCAACACTTTATTTAGAGCAACACCACAACAATTGGAAATAGTAAAAGGGCTTTGTTACATATTGGAAAGTAAAATTATGGCAACAAGAAAGTCTACTCCTCACAACTATAAATATGGAAGTGTTGTTTCTCCTAGCCTTCCACGACCTACAAGGGTTACACCACAAAAATTGGAAGAAAAAAGAGAAAAAAGGCTTTGTTACAATTGTGATAGCAAATGCACTAAAGGTCATAAGTGTGTTGAGAAGAAATTATTTGACATATATTATGAAGACGAGGAAGAAAAGGATCAAGAAACATCAAAAGAAGAGGATATATGGTAGGACCCCACCCCAGAGAAAGAAGAAATGAATCAGAACATATCTTGTAAAACATTGGCAAGAATTACCACTCCTCAAACTCTCACGATAGAAGGTCATATCAAGAAGAAAAAGGTGCAAGAAGCGAAAGATCACATCAAGAAAGAAGAAATGAATCCAACCATATCTTGTAATTCATTGGTCGAAATTACCACTCCTCAAACTATCAAGATAGAGTGACATATCAAGAAGAAAAATGTTCAAGAAGTGAAAGATCACATCGAGCATCAAGAAATGAATCCGACCATAGCTTGTAAAGGATTGGAAGAAATTACC
>APFE031012593.1:35087-48257 GCA_000404065.3 Pinus taeda | reverse complement strand
GATTCCACATGGAAGGACAAGAATTTTATACAGAAGCATCAAGAACTACTCAAGCGTTGAGGACAACACTTTTTGAAGGAGAGGGGCATGTTAGGCCCCTATTCTACTAGTGTAACCCCTTATTGTTATTAGTACAACCCACTTATTATATTGATGTACCCATGTAGTGCCCATATTGTTACTATTGTGCCCCATAGAAGCCCACTATTGTTATTATTGTGCCCTTACATTATTATTGTTGTGTAGGCTCTGATTATGTTATGACCCCTTAGACTCCTATATATACAGAGGAGGTCTTTTCATTTGAATCATCAAAGAATTGTTCATTTATGTAATGTAAAGGAGGTTGCCCCCTCGAAGAGGCTGAATTTTAAGGCGTTGATCTATCTTTTCTATCTTTTTCTTGAGCTGGTTTCATAACAGACACATAGTATTGTGCACCCATAGTATTCTGCCCATTGTATTATGTGTAATGGAGCTTATAAAAGGCTAGAAGGACTTCATTGTAATGCAAGACTTGGAGGTGAGATGTGAAGTCTCACTTGGTCGGATTGGCCAGGGTTTTGGCCAATGCTAATGAGATCTTCTTAGGTTGGGTTTTTCCCTGGATTTGGGGTTTTCCCGGATAAACATTTGTGTTTATGTGTTTATGGTTGTTGCTGGTTATTTTTATATTTATTCCTCTCAGTAATTATTTATGTTATGCAGTAAATTTCTTAACAACTGGTATCAAAGCCAGATATTGGCTTCATAGGGATTCTTTGATGTCAGGGGTTTATAGTGCTTGATGAGATCAATGCAGCCTTTTTACAGATCTCGGTTTGGAAAATAATGGTGGAACAATCATACATGCAAGAACCTCGAGGAAAATGTGCGGAAGATAGTGCCATAACTACCAGGGATCCTACTGCATTTGTGATATTTACTGGTTTGGAACATGTTGACGAATTGTTCGGGATTCATGCGGCTATTTAAATAAGGTCAGCAGAAGAAAATTGTTCACATGGCTTCGAAAATTGTTCATTTTCTACTACGTGAGGCCACTGGTGCTGGAATCTACGAGGTTCTTGTCGATCTCGTAGTTGGAGCAGTTTGATAGAAGTTTTTGAGAAAATCAAATTGAGAGAGGATGGATCCGAATCACAGTAGCAATAAACAAAAAAAAATTAATGAAGTCAAAATTATTGCATGTAAATTGGCATACTATTGTAAGACCTAGTAAGACATGTGTACCCCTCGGTGATCACCGCTAAAGTCTAGGTTAGACCTAGGTGATAGGGGGATTGTCTCACTTAGCAGGTTTGGTTGGAGTTAGTTAAGGAACCCCAAGTCAAGTTTAAGGGGGAATTGTTAGGTAAACTTGACTCAGGATAGAGTCAAAGTTGACTAGGTTAAATAGTGATGGTTTTGGGGCACATGGTATTGTGCACCCATAGTATTCTGCCTATGGTATTATATGTAATGGAGCTTATAAAAGGCTAGAAGGACTTCATTGTAATGCAAGACCTGGAGGTGAGTGATGAAGGCTCACTTGGTCAGATTGGCCAGGGTTTTGGCCAATTCTAATGATATCTTATTAGGTTGGGTTTTTCCCCGAATTTGGGGTTTTCCTAGATAAACATTTGCGTTTATGTGTTTATGGTTGTTGCTGGTTATTTTTATATTTATTCCTCTCAGTAATTATTTATGTTATGCAGTAAATTTCTTAACACAGCTGTTGTTCAATATATTTAACAATTGTTGTTCAATCTATTGAACATCACTTCTTTTCATTTTTCATGTTTTCTGTTCATTTAATTGAACAACTGTTGTTCAATCTATTAAACAACACTTCTTTTCTTTTTGTGTGTTTTGGTGTTCATTTAATTGAATAGTTGCTATTCAATCTAGTGAACATCACCTCTTTTTCTTTTTGTGTTGTTTGTTGACCATTTAATTGAATAGTTGTTGTTCAATCTTTTCAACAACCAATGTTCAACCCAATTATACAACAATTTTTTTTTCTTTTGTGTGATTTCCCTTCGCTTATCTTAGCCCCATTTTTCTTTTGTTTTTCAGTTTGCTCTCTTTTCATGGCATGAAGTACACTACTTTTATGAGGACAATAATTTATTCTATTGAAGGGAGTTACCATCATTAACATTATGATCTTTAATAGGACAACTTCTTGATGGTAGATTCTGTTATCACCAAGAAATGCAGTTATATGTACATAAATGTTGTCCAAAGAATTTTGTTGTCCAAAAATTGGTGTCAGATAGTTGTTATCCTTTGTTCGCTACTTAGGGATTATGTTTAAGAAAGTTATTAATGTAAATAGTTTTCAAATACCGTTAGTCATCCTCCATCATGATTGTATAAGGACTGTCTTGTCTTGCTTATGTCACTGGTCCTTTCACATTTTCGCAGCGCAGTTTTATTGACTGATTTGGTAGCGCAATGATGTTTTAGTTTTTTTTCGTAGCGTGTCAGTAACCAGCCATTTCGTAGCGCGTTTTGATAATTTATAACTATCTGCGCTACGAAATCGCGGATTCGGGAATTTTGCAGCACTGATTCTTAAAATGTCATGTCTGGAGGGATGAGTCAGTATGTTCGTCCGTTTATTGTCAGTTGGCGTCCTTTCCAAGCTTATGAGGCATCATTCCACCAATAGGTTCATAGCCACGCACATGAAAATCATTCAAACGGTCTTGTAATGCATGGTAGTGTCATGATGTTTGTTAACAATGCATGAACTGAGCTGCTGCTTGTATGGTAAGATTGTTAAACTTGCTAAAGAGCCCAAGTTTCTTCCTTAGAAAAACTCGATTGCAAGCGAGCCTGCGTTCCAAAATTTGAATTTTCCATTTGAGTTGAAGCTGGTGGTGTCTCTCTGTGTGAAAGTTTTCAGAGCAAAATGGAGAAAAAGGGGCATCGGTCTGGAAGATGTCAAAGAACAGAACGTGTCGAATTGGATCTTGCATTAAGAGATGAAGGTGTAAGACGAGATTTTTAGGATGTTGGTTGCTGGACATTCTGTGAGAAGCTGCAGGGTGGACATGCTGAGGTAACAAAAGCATTTTCCTTAAATTTTACAGGTTTAAGTTCTAAAGTAGCTATGCTAGAATTCCCAGTATCCCCAGAGGTTATTGCTAGGGTGACTGAAATTCCGAGAGGAGGGCAGGAGTGGTTTAAAAATTTCAAATTTGATATGAACCCCTGCAAGGAGTTCCTAAAGGAGCCTTATGTAAATGAAGATCTTACAAAGGATGTGCTAAGACATTATGTAAAAGAACACTATGCACTTATCCTAACATGTATTCAGAAATATTTAACATGTGAAGGGAGATATAACAAGGTTTACTCCTATCATTTTAAGCTATTGCTGCATTTTACAGGCAAAGCCTTTATAGATATTCCATTCTACTTGTTTCGTAGCCTCAGCAAGATGTGTGATAAGATTCAATTGAGGAAAGATGACTGTGAAACATCATTGTTTCATCATGGTTTAGTAAAACTGTTAGTGCTGGATAACCTGCAGAAGATTGGTCGGGATTGGGATTCTTTTATTTTTATGGCTGGTTTTCAGAGTAAGACAGGCCTCACCCCGCTGCCTGTTAGAGAAAGGGAAAAGTCAATTGAGGAACCTACTCTTGCTGAGCTTAGAAAGGAGATAAAAAGCAAGAAGAAGACCAAGACCCAATTGAAGGAATCAATGAAGCCATTAGTTATCAAAGAGCCATCGCAATCATCATCAAAAGAGAAAATCAAGCACAAGAAAGATGCACCAGGGTCAAGTGGAGTTGAACAGGTATCAAGAGTAAAAACCAGAAGTCAATTAAGCAAAGAGAAGGGAAAATCAATAGCTGTTGAAGAAAGTCCAATATCAAAAGCTAGTTTAAATGATTTGCTTGAGGCTATTGATTTTGAGCAAGCTAAATCAGTGCATATTGAGTCAATGCATATTGACTTAACGCAATCATCACCAGAGAGCACTAAAAAATCAAGGGCTTCGAAGAGGTTAAGGTTTGATGAACCTGGTAAATAATTTATGTTCAAACCACGGAGGCCAGTCACAAGGAAGCAAATTAAAGAAGCTGAGCAAGTGCACGGAGAAGAGGTATCTATAAAGGTGCCTAGAACAGAAGTAATTGAACAACTGCCTAAAATAGAGGAGGCAGAGAAAATGAAGAAAAAACCCTATACAAGAAGACAAGCAAGAGAAATGGAGAAACAGCTGCCCAGAACAGAAAAAGCAAAAGAAGTCAAGAAGAAAGGTTTGAATAAAAAAATCCCCATTTCTCAAGAAGCAAAGACTACATCTTCAAAAGACCAGTGGGAGGCAACCGAAAAAGAAGTGGCTGAGATGGAGAGGGCTGTAGCTGAAATCGCAGCCATAGAAAAGGAGGTTGCAAAACTAAAAGCACAGTTAAATAAATTAGCTGCCAAATGAAATTGCAGATTTTAAGTCAGGTGCTGCTCCGAAGTTTTGCTTTATTTTGCTTAACTTCATTGTTTTTAAGGCATGTAAGCACGGCATATAAAACCAGGGTAAAATAGGAGTTTTGAAACCGGTGGCAGAGCTATTACAGTCACAAAGAATATTGAGACATTCACTAAAGACTGTGTTTTTGAAAAAACAGCAGTTTCGTAGCGCGCTACGAAACTGCTGTAGGTGCTGTTTTTTGAAGAAAATAAGCATTTTTATGATGAGGTCAGCAGATTTTGAAGAAAAGGCCTAATGAACATCAAAGAGACCACATAAGGCTATAAGGGCCATTCAAATAATGACAAGTGTGCATCCTCCATAAAGGTAAAATGTTTTGTCTTAAGCCATAGCTTTAATAAAGGTACTTTATTACCGATGGTTAGGGTTTGGCTGAAGATGCATACGAGGATTTGGGCTTGTACACCTGTTCAATCAACAAGGCTTCCAGCATATCTGGAAATATGGTGATGCTCATCAATTTTGAAGTATTAAAGAGCTGGGAACATATTGCTTAACTTTCGAAGGATGGTGGGAAACAAGGACCGAGAAAACAGGGGTTTGTTCTTATGATTAATGAACCATCAGTACATTCAGCATCCAATGCTAATCTTGTTTCTTGCATCCTTATCTCAGCTATCACGGCCAGAACTAAAGGAGACAGTTGTCTAAGACCTAGAAAGGAATCATGATACGAGGAGAATAAAATTAGAGTTTAAGTTTGATTAGGACTCTTTGTAATTACAGTTCAATGCTTAGTGGATTTAATGAGTCTGTTAAAATAGATAAGGATAGTTAATGTCAGTCATCGAGCTCCCCTCATGCTGGAGGAGGAGGCTCAAAGTAGTTAAGAATGTTTTCCTATATATAGATGAAACTCTGATGTAATGGGGGTTGGATATTTTTGAAAAACAGAGTATTGCTTTGGCTTATGTGAAAAAACTCAGTTTGGTAATATAATTGGCTGCTTATCTTCTCAGGATTCTTACAGTGTTTCAAATGCTCAAGATATGTGGTTTTGCTTTATCTTTAATGTTGTTACAGTTGTATGAATACACAATCACTCAGAATTCACTTATGTTGCTCTGACTTCCTGTGTGTATTTGTAAACTGAGGTTCTTATGAGATGATGTTTTGAGTATCTAAACATTGCTGCCCTGACTTCTATGCATGAGCAGTGTCATATTTTATTAAATTTGATAAACTCCATAAGCCCAATGGAAGTGTCTGTGATGTCTGTCCAGCCAACCTTTTTATTAAATTTACTTTATTAGAGTTAGCCCTCTTATCAATAGTCAAAATCAATAACTTTCTTGAGAGAGCCCTCTCAGGCTAGGGAGGCTAATCCTTAGCTAAAAGATTGGTCTGAAACAGTTACACAGAGTCTACCTGATCAGCAGCCATCAGTTCTGATTTTGTGATAACAGATTCTTTTCAAGAAAAGGGACATAATTATCTATATACCACATTACTGCATCATTTTCTATTGTATATGATATTGATTGATCATCTTAACACCGTGCTAGTTCCACCCTTCCTAGTTATAATCTTCTCTGTCTATAACAAATAAGACTATGGTTATACTTTTTCTATTGACATATTCAACTTTTCGCACTGTCCCTGCTCTTAAGGAGTATTGAGCCTCCCTTTATTTATAACAAAAATGTGTAATAACAACAAAATTTTGTTTTCATTTGGAGGATAGGGGGTCTCATTACGAGCTAGCCTACCATGTGCATAATGTTGTAGAAAAGTGACATTCCCCTTATGGGCACCACACCAGGGTTATGATCCATTGGATAGCCAAATTTTCCTTGGAGCAGGAGGTCTCATCACAAGCCAGCCTGATCACTTTTGCTACATCCCAGTGAATGGCAGTGTGGTTATCTAGTTACCACGCCAACACACTGATCTATCGTGTAGAACAACACTGGAACTCTATATTTATAAATTGAGGATCCTGGCTCATATGGGTTAAAAAGAAACCCTGTTGAGGCTATGGATGCTTGCTGGCAGTAAAGGCTCTCCTTATGGTATTGAATTTATATCTTATCATCAGTTATCACTATAATACGCTCCTCTTATTCTTTCTTTTATCGGATAAATTATTTCCTTAATTTTTCCCTGTTCAGAACCTTTATGCATGAGATACTATCTTTCGATCAATTGTATCATTCTCAGCGAGAATACCATTAGTAGAGTATCTTTTTGGCATATTTTTGTCCTTTTCTTCCTCGCATAACTTATCATCAATCCAAAGCATCCTATCTCTTATTCATAACTATATTTATACACTCCGCTCTCATTAAAACCATACCTCTTGTCGTCCTATCATTTATATGTGTACTTTGTTTCATTCAATGTCGTACTGTTCATTCCCATGCCTTGCCATCAGAACAACACTTTCCCTGTCTACTCGATCATAGGTGACGTCTCTTTCAAAGGAGGGGGAAGGATTCCCATTATGCCTTTTCATGCACTATATTTATTCCGCTTATTGAACTTGATGTGTTGCTATGGTATCCCATGATCAAATGACATGTGGTAGTATGATAGTCCAAGAATTAATATTATTAATTATCATGAACATTCTACTTGACATTATGGAATTTAGCTGTTATGTCTACTTGCTGTTCCATTTTTAACAAAGCAATTGTTGTTCTCTACTGCATTTTTCTACTGTGTTAATCTTCAAAAATGTAGGGTGAATATTGGAAGAATCTGAGCATTATGGGTGGAAAATCAGTTCACCAAGAACCCTTAGTGTTGGAAATTTTTGACAGAGGAAAGGAAATTCTGGTGCATGCAAGATGGATGTCATATTTCACCAAGTTTCAGGCCCCTAGTAGTGAAATTTATCTCAAATTTTTGCAGAACTTATAGAATGGGCAGTCCATAGTAAAAGGGTATAAGAATAACAATATCAGAGGCTATGATAGCTGAAGTTTCCAGGCTGCTGGTAGAAGGAACAATGTGGCCTAAAAGGTACATAACTTTGCATGATGTTGTGGAGATTTTCAAAGACATAGGTGAGGAATTAAACTGAAAAGGCAAGGGCATTCAACCATCCTCTCTGGGAGAACCATGGTGCGAATTGGAAAGTGTTGTCCAGAAGTAAGTTACCTGTGATGGTTGGCGGGATGTGGTAAAACCACGGAAACTCAATCACTCTTAGAATTTTAAAGCAAAACGTTACTGTCAATTTGCCATTTTTCTTAAATTAATTATTGCATGATACAACTGATAGAGTAAGATGAGCTAAACATCTTGATACTGTAATCAGTCATCATGGTTTGATAAGACTAATTGTTAGTCATAGTCTTTCTTAGCAAAATTTAATTTGGGATCATTTTATAGCGCTACTAGAGATTAGGCTAGATCTTGTATTCCAAAGCTCTACAATCTTGGAAATTGGACAATAGAACCCTATTCCAAAGAGGAAAAGAAATAATCATAGAGTAATAGGACCTCATAAGTGAAGGCACTCTATGAGACTCAATACAGTTTAGAGGACTTTTGTAGATCCTCAAGGTAGCACCGAACGGTTGGCAGAACCATCTAGTCCAACTACTATAGAGGACTCTAAATTAGAACAAGAGGAAGAACCTAATTCTGAACAGGAACAGGAGGAGGAACCCAACTTTGAACTTGAACAGGAGAAGGAACCCAATTCTAAACTAGATTAGGAGGAAGAACCTAACTCTAAATCAGAACCCAATGAAGAATGCAATTCTAACTTAGAACAAGGGGAAACACAACATTCTTTTCAAAATGATGATGAATTAGAAAATGAACCTTTCAAAGAAAAGAACATGGACTGGATTTGTGGGTAAGGAGTGAACCTATGCACCCCTTGCAAATTTTTGTTAGACACACAAGGCTTATGACATAGGAAGTTGTATCTAGGATTCTGGGGCCTATGCATAAAGAAATTGTGCAAACAAGGAGGGAATATTTCTTATCCATTTAGGAAATGTCCTTGATTGCATCAAAACAGAGATGGATGGCCTCAATCAATAATGTCAAGAACAAAGAACCATTTAAATACAGGAATTTTAAAGCTACCACAGGCTGTTTTGTCACATACAGTAATATTATCTTGAGGGAAGGACCATATTGGCTAGCGTGTCAATTTAGGAGCCCTATTATTTGGTACCCTCCTAAAGGATATTTTCCTAATTATGAGGTGTTAGAAGGTCATGAAGAGACAACCTTTGAAATTTTAGTACAAAAGCATAGTTTTAGGAAGGATAAAGAAGAAGTCTTTCCTTCTTACTCTTTAACTGCATTACATAATAACTACTTATTTTTCATGAGGACATGAAACAAGGTAAGCAGGGGAGTATGTTGGGTCGTGCAAAAGGTATAAATTTACTCTTGATTACACTATCTCTTTCCTCCTTTTTATGCATTTTTGCCATGATGTAATAAGGTTTTGATGATATTTCGATAGAAAGTTAATGAAATTTCTTTTGAGGCAATTTGGCTGTCAAAACTAACTTTCATTGCTTTTTATGTTGAAATTAGTGAATGGAGCAGTTGTTGTTCAAACTATTGAACAACAAAGGTTAAAAAGAGAAAACAAGGTGTGTCTTGTGTAGTCAAATCAAGAAGCGAATATGGAGGATAAGTGCAAGATGAAAGATTATCTGATAATAGAATTTGGTTGTGAATTCCTCGGGATCTCCTAATCCTAAGTAATCACATTTATCTCTTTTTCTCTTTGATTATAAGGGGGAAAATCAATAGAATAGGGAGACTCAATTTTTCACTTTTCACCTCAGTTGTAATTTTAATACACAGAATGTTATTATGAAGGAGATATTGTGCTGTAATGACATTTGGATTTGATGAATAATATATAATTCGTGTTGTTTTCCATTCGCAGTAGTCTGAATTAATCAGCAGTAATCACTGGCGGCTTGGGCCCAGTCACTGGTGGATTTCACTGTTGTTCCCTATGCTATATTTTCACTTTTCTTTTACTGCAAATTTAATTACTCATTTTATAGCTTTACGATTGATTTAATTTCATCAATGTTGAGTTTGTGTAATCATTGCATTAATTCTTATTTCTGTTGATTTGTTTCATCTATTTGTGTTGTCAATTGATTTCATTATTATGTAAGAATCATTTCTTGTTAATTAAACGCCAGAGTGTTATTGGTTAAATCAGGTTTATCACTCTTATGCAGAAGTTTAGATTCAGTTGAAACAGTTATGTTATTGCTACGGTGCACTCGGTTGATGTAAATGCAATTAGAACCTCTTAATTCAGATTGATTTTTGGTTTTGATCAAGATTGAGGTTTGGTATTTGAATAGGTTAATATCCTTGATGTTACACAAAAATATCGTCACCATGACTATTTGCAGTTAGTATGGGTCCATCATCACTTATACTGACCTCCTAAGCAAGTCTCAGACCTTAGCTCTTCATGTCAAGCTTTGCAATGAGAGAAAGACATTGAAAATCAATATTACTCTGGTTCCACACTTTCTCCTATTTTTACCTACAAACCCGCACCCTTTTTTCATGTTACCTACGTATCTGCACGCTTTGTCTGTAAAGGGGTGGGTGCGTACCCCTGTAAAAGTCAAAAAGGTGCAAGTTTATCCTAAAAAAATCACTTTTGGGTTAATTCTAGATGTTTCTAGAAGGATTTTGACGTGGATTGTTCGCTCCAAGGTGGTTCATGCATCCCAAAAGAGAAGGAGCTAATCCCTTGATAGGAGGAGCTATCCCTTTGAAGGAGGGCTTTATCCCTTTGAAGGAGGACCTAGTAACTTCCCTTCATTGCACTATAAATTAAGGCATTGGGTCAGTTGCTGGAGAGGTTAGAAGCTAAACATTTTGAGGGTAAATGCTGATGGAATTGGGACTTCCTAGTTAAGCTTGAGAGGAGAGATCACATACCTTTTGATTTCATTGGGAAGTGAGTGAAATTTGTCAAAGTAGAGGAGAATTCTTGTCGGACCCTGGGAGGAACTTGTACAGCATCAAGGCACAGGTTGTAAAGTTCTTCTTTCATTTGAATTAATACAATTAGATTCATTTTTCTCAACAAATTGTCTTATGTGGTTTGTTTCATAATCTCCTTGATCATTATGATGAATATGCTTTATGATATTGGCTTTTCAGGTGCTATTTAATTTGGTTTGCTTGTTTGTGTTTGCAGAATTACACTTCAAGGAAGCTCATTTGGAGCGAGGGAGCGAGGCTTCCACAAACTTGCATTGGACCCAAGGTAGGCCTAAAAAACTTGTTTGCCTTTGTTTTTAATTGCATATTTAGAGAAAGATAGTTTTTGATTGGCTTGCTTTTCACTAGATATCGTTAGATACTAGGAAGGTCGATCTTGTCCGCAACCTCGACTCATTCCGCGTGACAAAATGGCGACTCCACTGGGGACTTGATTTTTTCCTTGCTTTTACTTTGACCTGAGAAACTGTGTTTTTGTTTCTGTTTTTGGCTTGTTGTGTGTGGAATTGGGTAGATTTAGTAGATCTTGGATTATTTTTTGTTTTTCATAATTTTAGGAGAGGACCGCACCCTCTGCTTGAAACATAGTGCAGACATACCCACACTTTTGCTTTACACACAGAGCGGTACCGCACCTGGGTAAACTAGGAGCCTGCGGACCCTGTCGAAATTTTGAAAAACTTAAGATTTTCTCTTTCAGTTAGCTTAGGTTTTGTTAATGTGTTTTTAGCCTCTGCCCAAATCTGCACGTGACTTGTCAGGAACTTTTCTTAGGTTAATTCCATTAGCATTCTTGTTTTAAGCTTTTATCAATTGGGTGTTTTGAGTCTCTTTTTTGAGAAATTCTTAATTTGATTTCCTTTGGTGATTACTTGGAGTTTTGTCTTAGTCTTTTCACAATTTTGCATCTTTTTGCTTTTGTTTTTGCTAAATTGTGTATGAGTGTATGAGTGTTAATCACCTTTGAGTGTTTTTATTTTCAGAATATGAATGAAAAATGTGCATAGATTACATTTACATACTTTTCAAGTGAATTGTGCATAGATTATAATTGCATAGTTTACATTCTGAAAAATCAATCGTAGATTTAGATCAACTCTCTTTGATTTGAATTTACATATTTTTATTCTTGTTTTTAACACACAAAAATAAAAATAAAAACTGTTTTGGAATTGATTTGCATTAGTTTTTCTTGATGAAATTAGTGCATTAGAGAATTTGTTATATTTCTCTTAGTGATCAATTTTTTTGCATTGTTGGAAGTGAATGGAAACTATCTCCTTACTTTAGTTAGGATTCATCGAATTGAAAAGATTACATTATCATATTCGATTGCATTCAGTTTTGGGTCGGGTCATAACACCATTGG
Organism: Pinus taeda; assembly: GCA_000404065.3. Classification (NCBI taxonomy): domain Eukaryota; kingdom Viridiplantae; phylum Streptophyta; class Pinopsida; order Pinales; family Pinaceae; genus Pinus; species Pinus taeda. Next base: position 36,438 of record APFE031012593.1, on the reverse strand, counting down.
TTTCATATCCATTTACCCTTTCGAGTAATAACAACCTAAATAACACAGCGCTTAATTAAAATTTATATAGTATTTTTTGCATTTTTAGGACTGTTTCCACCAATCTAGCTTAGGCTAGTGTCTTGGAATAGGTTTTAGTTAACTCTCCAAGACAGTAAAACAAGCAAGTAGTTGATCTTGCAGTAGGGAGACATTCCAATTGTTACATCTATGCTATGGGAAAGCTCCTCTTAAAGGAGAAGCACGAGATCATATCTGAACCAGTGAGGTAATCAATCCTTCCTCATTGGGAACGATAGCATATATTCACGTATTAAAAATGGTAAACCTTGGATTAACCATTGTCGAGGAGCCTGGGGTCACTTGTTGGTAAACCTTGGATTGTGTCAAGGAGCCTTCAAGGGGATTGAGCTTGTTACTCTGCCCTTGCGTGCGTATCGGATCGTAGACTGTTCCCCCAGGTATATTTGTTTCTGTTGGTAACCATAGTGACCATATTCTATAGGATTCTTCCTAAGGTGACGGTGGCGAGAAGATTCCACTGTACCTGGAGCAGACGTTGGGTAGACTCACTTGGATTTTCTGGGGGGTTCTCTTCACTCAAGACGGTTTAGTGGAGAAACTTGTACCAATCTATTAATTAAGCAGGTTGTCGGGGTAACTGTTCCAACCGCCATTTCTGTATTGAATTCTGCGACATTGGATTTCATCACCAACTAGTGTCTTCGGTACGGAAAGTTACTGTTTGTGTGTGGTTTGACTCCTAGATTTGATATCGCATGTTAATTTGTTTGCTTTTACTTTTAGAGACCATAGGTGTGAATTTTGGATTTTAATTGTTAGGTGTGAATTGAAAATTGTTAATTTTAGTTTTAAATTGTTAATAAAATTCACTGAGGTTGAATATAATGGCAAATGTTCCGGAATTTACCAACCAAGGAACCGCTCTTAATGAGGATCCTAGTACTTTTCCTTTCTTTGGAAATGTTGGTCCTCCTTATATGGCTACTTTGTCATTACCTGGATTTACAATAGGTTTACCGATATGGTTATTTTCAACTTCGTTGGCCCCAAATACTCCAATTGTTCCACCTCAACTGAATACTTCAGCTCAACAGAGTTCACCATCTCAACATCACCAACCTTCTATTGACCCTTTACCTTCTTCACCTAATTTTTCTTCCTCCATTTCTTCCTCTTCGCTTGGTAAAATCCTTGACGCTAGTAACCAGGTGGCTAAGAAGAAGAAGAAAGGGAAGAAGAAGAAGAAGAAGAAGAAGAAAGATAAGAAAGAGGTCAACCAACCAACCATGGTTGTAAGTGTTAGTTGTGTTGAGGAAACCTCCAACAT
>APFE031012593.1:0-28426 GCA_000404065.3 Pinus taeda | reverse complement strand
CACAAAAATATCGTCACCATGATTATTTGCAGTCAGTATAGGTCTATCATCACTTATACTAGCCTCCTAAGCAAGTCTTAGACCTTAGCTCTTCATGTCAAGCTTTGCAAATGAGAGAAAGACATTGAAAATTCATATTACTCTGGTTCCACACTTTCTCCTACTTTTACCTACGGACCCACACCCTTTGTTCATATTACCTGCGTACCTGCACGCTCTGTCTGTAAAGGGGTGGGTGCGTACCCCTGTAAAAGTCAAAAAGGCACACGTTTATCCTAAAAAACTCACTTTTGGGTTAATTCTAGATGTTTCTAGAAGGATTTTGACGTGGATTGTTCGCTCCAAGGTGGTTCATGCATCCCAAAAGAGAAGGAGCTAATCCCTTGATAAGAGGAGCTATCCTTTGAAGGAGGGACCTAGTAACTTCCCCCCATTGCACTATAAATTAAGGCATTGGGTCAGTTGCTGGGGAGGTTAGAAGCTGAACATTTTGAGGGTAAATTCTGATGGAATTGGGACTTCCTAGTTAAAATTGAGAGGAGAGATCACATACCTTTTTGGTTTCATTGGGAAGTGAGTGAAGCTTGTCAAAGTAGAGGAGACTTCTTATCAGACCCTGGGAGGAGCTTGTACAGCATCAAGGCACAGGTTGTAAAGTTCTTCTTCATTTGAATTAATACAATCAGATTCATTTTTCTCAACAAATTTTCTTATGTGGTTTGTTTCATAATCTCCTTGATCATTATGATGAATATGCTTTATGATATTGGCTTTTCAGGTGCTATTTAATTTGGTTTGCTTGTTTGTGTTTGCAGAATTACACTTCAAGGAAGCTCATTTGGAGCGAGGGAGCGAGGGTTCCACAAATTTGCATTGGACCCAAGGTAGGCCTAAAACACTTGTTTGCCTTTGTTTTAATTGCATATTTAGAGAAAGATAGTTTTTGATTGGCTTGCTTGTCACTAGATATCTGTAGATACTAGGAAGGTCAATCTTGTCCGCAACCTCGACTCATTTCGCGTGACACATACTATTACATGTTTCCAAGGGGCGCACTCACCTCACCCTCAGTGTGTTAGAACCTCTCATACACCTTCCTTGACTTACTGCAACTGTCACACCCTTGCTACCAACAGGGACATCTTACTTGCCTCTATGCGAAATCGGGGTCAAGGCATTACTGTACAACCCACTGCTGGGACTCCAACACCAAACGGTCTAAGGTGTAATTTGGAATTCTTACCAAGGAGATCCCCTTACATGTTGGCAGATCCAGCACCGTCAACATTTTTGGCGCTAGAAGGAGGGCCAGATGACAAGCTGAGTCCTCACATCTGTTTTGAATCTCTACATATCTATCATAACTAACTACAGAGTTTCTCTTCGGGAGTGTATGTCTTATGGAAATGACTTCATAATCTCGAAAGAGCTCTCAGATAACTTGTCACATAAAACATACGATGGTGGGGACCACATAGCCTTGGTTAGGCACACGGTCGGTGTTGTAGGTTCATGCGAAAGACATGGAATCTTTGAAGAATACATGACCTGCGCGTTGTTCATCTACACGTTTCGAGGGCACCCAATGCACTGGTGTGCCACATTGCCTGAAAAATCTATTCATTCTCTTGCTCATATGGTTGTAGAGATAGACCGTGCTTTCAATCACTTTAACCATAAAGCACTCAATCAAGAAATTCTGAAAGTATGAAAAGCACCCGATGAATCTGTTGATCAGTTTTACACATGCTTTTATAATCTTGCATACCAATTTCCCGAAGATGAAATTGATTGGGAATTTATTTATGGGAGAGTTCAGTATCTTCTTCGCATATCTGAACCCCACTCAGCACACTTCGGTGATGGAGCTGTGCAATCACAGGCATGCACAGTTGTTGTCACAAGTGACTGTCCACCTTCACCTCATCAAACAACTTCACCACCGCGGAGTGATGTGGGAGATCATGCGCACACATCTGTTGAATTGTCACATCTTCCCACCCCACTTGCTCTTGAGATCTGCACAAATTTGCCTTGCAATCTTGTTGGTTGTCACGTGAATTCATTCCCTCAAACTCTGTCCCCACGTTCTGTTGATCCTCCGGATTGTATTGTCTTGTGTTCTTCCATTCCGAACTCCTCCCCTATTGTGAACAAGGATCAAGTTGTCGACAGAATTGGTGTTATGTAGCCAACCTGCACCATCATTCATGATGAGTGTGGGCGGGAATCTAAAGAAGAAGCCGCGGTGAAGGATGACTCCCTTCTAGCCACTCCTCATCCGCTTTATCTTAACATCCCTTGTGATTCTGCGACTGTTGATTTCCCCTGTGAAAATCCATTTACGAATGTTTCTACTTTCGATCATTCACAAGACACGCCTGATGTCAATCTATCATTATAGTGTGGAGAGGACACATTTTTCTCCAAAAATACATCCAATCTATCATCTGTCATTTTGGAAAACGCAGAGGGTGAAAATCTTTGCTTCTCATCTACCCCTTTACACGATTCATCAAATCATAAGGATGCCAACAATCGCCTTGAATTTTTTGATCTTGGTTGTCGTGATCTCTCCACTTCCTCATCTGATCACAATGTTGATTCAATTGTTCTTAATATGTCTAAGGCACTAGTCTACAATGATCTATCTGTCAATGAAGTAGAAACCCCGCAGACTATCGAGGAACTTCATCCTGAGCTGATGGTTATGTCAGGCCCTTACTGTCCTGAGGTTGGTTTCACTTCTGGTCAGGAAATTGTTGAAACACTAAAGGCTCCTCATCACTCTTTGCTTTGCATTGAAGTTCAACCAAACACCCATATTTCGCTTCCTCCACTCGAACTACACAATCCCATCACTCATGCATTGGAGGAATCTTACACAGCAAGCACACATGCACATCGTAAGTGGTCTACCTTTCTCACGTTTTCTTGCATGACACAGTCAAGAGAATGCATGCACTTGACATCTGCAGCAGTGTAGCATAGCACCATGGCAGCTCCACAGAGTGCATGTCATGTGCTTTCACTCGTCTTTGTTCTATGGTCGCCTATAAGCTCAGAGTGTATCCATCTTCATCGTTATATCTTTCATGCTTGCTAGTTTGCACAACTGTGATGTTCGCAAACCATGCCTTCACCAACATGGTTCAATCAATGCGTCGGTGGCTACATTGGAAGTATCACTTCATGTGAGATAACCCATGCATTGTTAGCTTAGGAGTAGGAGTAGTGTTTTCTTTTGGGCCTTTTACTTGCATGCATGTTTGCTTCTTTCTTTGTGTTTTTGCTTGTTTGCTTGTTTGATTGCTTACTCGCTTTGCTTCCACATTTTCTTCTGCTTCTGGGTTTGCTTTTTGGTTTGTTTGCTTGTTGTTATCCGTAGGTTAGTTTCGCATGGACCCTGTGTGACTCTTGAAACAAGCTAGGTAAAGTACAAGCGGACTTGTACAACTATCAACATTTGGTTATCTATTGTCTACTTTCTTATGTAAGAAGTTGTTGACTTCAGTCCATGATACATCAATGGAAAATGCATATTGTTCGAAGTGAACCTTGGTGAAAACACAACACTTGTGCGCTAACAAGTATCACCTATTCTAGTCGGTTGTTTTTGGGTTAATCCTTGTCAGCTCAGTCAAGTAGAGTAAGGTGAAGGGGAAAACCTTAACAAGCACATCAGAGGTATACATAAACTACTTCAATGAAGGAACAACCTCTTATGCTCTCGATAAGTCGGGATCCTCTTCTGCCTCTAAAATGAATAAGTTCTATGCACAGTTATGAAGATGAAAAAGTGAAAAAGGTTTGAAAAAAATGAAAATGAATAAGGTGAAAGAAGAGAAAGGCTTCCTACACAGAGAGGTGATGCAAGTAACTCTGTCGGGGTATTGACCAGGCTCGTTGGTAGTGGAGTGATGCTTGTGTTCCTACGTGACTCCGCCAGGGTATTGTCCAGGCCTACTAAAAACAGAGCATCACCAGAGATAAAACTAAGGCTCTGACGACTATATTGCTTGTGCACCAATATACCCCTCAACCCCAATCAAAACAACTATGTTGACTTGGCTTGGAATGTGTTTCAATCGACCAAGAGCTTGGCAGATGCTAGATCTTACAATCAAGCAAGTGGAAATGAAGATGAATTGAGAACTGAACAATACTTCCAGAGGTGTTAGACTTAATTTTCATGAACAAGGTCCATTTAGAGAGCTGGAGCTCTACCAGTGTGTCACCAAGTGTTGTAGCGGCTACAACCACCCTCCAAAATTTTTCCTTAGCTTCGTTTTGGAGCCTCCCCACCAACCTTTCACAACAACATGTCTTGTCTTGTCAAGTACACAAACTTCAGTGATTTTCTTGCAGAATGACAGCCTGTCCATCAAAGCTTTTTGCATCCCCCTCACAGGCTGTTTCACTGAACTTGTTTCAGTTGCAGGCTGAGAAGCTCCCTCAAGAAATTGCGCAATTCTGGAGGGCAACCAGCCTTCCCTCCAGAAATTACATAATTATGTCTGGCAGCCTGCTGGGCTTCAAAATTGCGCAATTCTGTCTGTCACTGTTCACTGGGAAAATTGCACTCCTCCTAGTAGGGCTACTCAACCCATAAATTGTGCAATTCTAGGGAGCAATCAGCTTCTCTACCCAGAAATTGCACAATCCCTCTGGGAAGCCAACCTAACTCCCTCCTAGAAATGCACATTTTTTCCTCCTAGCTGAGCAGATTGTTGCATGTGCATTTGAGTTGACTGGTTCCCTCTGGGACTCAGCAAAACTGATTTGCATGCATGGGCTACTCCTCCCAAGGCAGCATGCAAAGTCATCCCTTGATTCAAGGATATATTTTTAGTAGCTAGAGGTTACATGCAAGGATCATCTTAGAAACCTCTCGCTAAGTGTTGCATTTCTTAGATTTGTGGCATGCGCATCACAACCTCTTTCTTATCAAAACTCATCAACTGGACATTGCAGAGCTCATTCCTCACATTGGCCTTGCAGCTCTAGCATCTCACATTGCATCTAGGAGTCATCGGCACATTTAACTCAACTATCTTGGGGTAAGCTCGCTACTCATGACTTGTGTTGTGTTTCTAGCGCTTTTTGTGTTTCGCTTCGTATGAATGTTTTTTGCTTGATCTCAATGAGTGCTTGTTGTCATTTGCATGCATACTAACTTATACTATCATTGTTTCATTTTTTGTTTGCATCTCAATGTTGTCGCATGCATGACACTATTTTGCACGGAGGGTCACTATTGTGGCGACTTGCTTCACACACATGCATGCTTTCCCGTTTTCTGAATCCTTCACTTGTTTTTTGCATGAATGGTCATTCACTCTCGTTTTCACCCATCTCACCATGCATTCAAACTTCTTATGTTTTTAGTCACCCGCCAGTTGGACAGGGTTGCCTTAGCCTGGACCGTGCCTTGCCCGGCTAGCACTGCGCATTTCCAGAAGTGAAGAATCTGCCTTCCATTCCAAAATTGCGTAAGTCTAGCTAGGCACTGACCTCCAAGTTTGCATTGTGAAATTCTTGGAGGTAGTTTCATGTTGATCCTAGAAACTGCGCAATGCAATTTGTTGGTTACATGTCACTGCTGATTGAAATTACACATTGTGCAGTTTCAGTCCTCAGCAAGCCAAGTTGGACTATTCATTGCGTAGTTCCAGCAGTCAATCAGCCTCCTGACAGCCCGAACTGTGCCTTGCATAGTTTTGGCAGTCAATCTCCTGACATCCCGGTAGAAATTGCGCGACCTTCATGATTAGTCACACAGGTATGTTGCAAGTCAGTTCTCAAGTTTGTTTTGGTTTTCGGCTGACATATTTCTTACCATGACTGTTGCCATGTCTCCAAGTATCGTAGGTGTTCATCTTCTTCTCAGCAATGCAAGTACAATGGTTTCCAGGAGAGCATATTTGAAGACACCGTTCAAAGCACACTTGGGGATGCAGTTGATCAAGTGTCTATGAACTTGCCTACCCACGAAGACATCTAGTTGTTCGTAGACGAGGACATCAAGATATGATGGTAGTAACATCACAGAAAGAAACACCATGAACAACAGTTGAAGGCATCATACCGGATGAAACGAACGCAAGAAAAAAGTTGTTGACAACGCAAAGGCGGAACAAAGTTGCAAGCTCAAGCATATCCACTTATGATGAAAGCAACTTGGGAGACTCATGCTATGAGGTGAAAGTGTGACATGAAGGTCACGTGAAGGCAAATAACGAAACAAAGAAGTAGTTGCATGTGCTGAAGCAGAAACTCAAGGAAGAACAAGAGTTGCATAGACGAGAGAATGAGTTGTAGCAGGAACAGGTATAGCAGGGGGCACAACATGGACTCATGTATGAAATTGCACCCATACAAGTTATAGATCCATCCCAGAAGCTGGCATAGAGCAGACATGGTGAGAAATTTTGTTGATTGCATGCAAGGGAATTCAACAACATGCATGTCATTGTGCGCACTCATGCAATCCCACCCATTCAGTACACTCACCAAGGCAAAGACAAGAAGCAAGTCTGACTGGAGAGGAAGATGCAGTTGACAGTTGATGCGCATGACCACCAGCACACACTAGAAGATCAACATGGACACCATGCATCAGTGTGTTGTTGGTTTGGCCACACCAAAGAATCCCATGCGCATGTTAGCAGACAAGTTGGATGGAGGAGCCACACCAATGCACCAAGATGCAATGGAGGCAAGAGTTCACTTCAGTGAGATGTCACCATGGATCGCATGCACACCATCATGGACGACCAAGCTTGGCATCATCTCACCAACTTCACCATCACAAGCATGTCAAAGTGTTGGTCCCATCACAATGGACCCAATGTTAGTGATGTCTTGCATGTCTTTCTAAATCCATTTTGTCTCACATGGGCACATGTGCATTGTAATGTAAGATCTTGTCAAGTGGAAGTTCAAGTGTCGATAGTTGGATGTAACAAGCATAGAGTAGATGAAGAGTCATGAGGGTAGATGAACTGTCACAAAGGTTAATGTTAAGGGTCAACCCACCCTTTTCTATAAATAGAAACCTCATAACTCATTGTAAGGGCTTTTGGTCAGCCAAGCTTCGATAGGAGTATCTTAGAGAAAGCTTGGACAATATTGTAACGAGCCTTGGCTTCTCCACTGCGTAGAGCTAGTACATCTCTTTGGAGGAGAAAGCAGTTGTGGTTGTAACATTCCACTATCAGAACTAGTGTTTGGACATGGATGTATTGTATGACTGGAACTTACACTTATTATTATAACAGAGAAAACAAGTTTCATGCATATGTTGTAATGTATTCTATGTTATCTAGTTTACTCTAAATGATATATGTATTTGTTTACTACGCATGCATGTATGGACTATTCTATATAAGTATGTATGAATCTTTATGAAATGTGTTGTTGGTTTAACCATCACTTTGGATTGCTTGCTAACTTGCTTTCCATCTTGTGATGCATCTTCGCTTGTGTGTTCCCTTCCAAGCTGTGTACTATTACAAGTTTCCAAGGGGCACACTCACCTCACCCTCAGTGTGTTAGAACCTCTTATGCACCTTCCTTGACTCACTGTAGCTGTCACACCCTTGCTACCAACAGGCACATCTCACTTGCCTCTATGCAAAATCACGGTCAAGGCATTGCCATATGACCCATTGTTGGGATTCCTACACCAAATGGTTTGAGTTATAATTGGGACTTCTTACCGGGGAGATCCCCTTACATATTGGTGGGTCTAGCATCGTCAACAAGTTTTACAATAAAAATTTATTTTAATTGTTGTCACAATTCTAATAATAGCCCCTTGAAAATAATTTACTTGATACCTTTCCCAGGCCCATCAATCACGCTTTTTCAAGTCAAGAGAAGTGAAACACCACCACAACTTTTCTAACAACACTAACTTTATAAACATGTGTGCACAATTTTCTTGAGTATAGAGTTTCTTAAGAGCTATTGTGCCCCTATCAATCATGTGTAACAAAATGCTATTTATTATTAGTATGCTTGGTCTTATTGTGATATCTTGGATTGGTAGCTAAATGAATAACACTTTGACTATCATAAAATACGTTCACCTTGTCCTTCACTTTTCCAAACTCATCAAATAGACCCTTTAACCAAATTGTCTCCTTGCATGCATGTAAGACAGTTATATATTATGCCTCAGTAGTAGATAAAACAATTGTTTCTTGAAGCTTTGACATCCAACTAATAGATCCTCCTGTAATAGTGAAGACATATGTTGAAGTAGATCTCCTCTTGTCCAAATCACTTGCAAAATTTTAATCAACGCCACCACATATTGAATCATTACAACCATTAAAGGTGTTTTCCTCGAAGACAATTCTAGGTTAATTAATTATGCTAGAGCATCTAAAATGTTTTTTTGTTTTAAAAGTTTTTGGATGACTAATGTGATAAGCAGGTTAATGCATGTGCTTAAACCTTTTTAGTACTGCATATTATGAAAGGGCTAATTCTTTACCTCTGAACAATAATTTGATTTAAAGTGTATGGAAATGCATAATTGTAAGAGGCTATGCTTTCCTAAATATTCAAACTGAATTTTTAGTTCATCATACGAAAGCATGCAAGTAAACATTGTTTACGACCCAATAAAATGTATTTAACCTTACGAAGATGGTTGACAATTTATAAATGTAGAGGAGCTTATAAAGACAAACATTCCAATAAACTATTCCCTAAAATAGATTATAACTTCAGGAGGCTTTAAGATAGACTGATATTCAATTGTCTCTTACCCAATTATCTTCATAAAACTTAAATATATGTATAATAATAAAAATGAAGTGAAAACATTAAGACAAACTCACAAAGTAACAAGTTGTTTGAAGCAAATCCAGAATCCTTTCATTAATGTGAAGTAATTTCAGTCTGATACAATACTTCTCTAGAGAAACTCATGCAATGGTTCAACCCTTAATACATTGAATCACTGCTTATTCATACAAAAAAAATAAGGTTCTAGAAACATCTAACTAATTACCAAAATATTACAAAAATGTAGGGGTGCTTAAATGGTTGAGTTTGCTGGAACTATCTTCAAGGAATTCATTGATGACTGGGCCCCAAAATGTTGTCCTGTTGTCTATATGTTGGACGTAAAACTTTTTACTCAATGGTAACACATAACTCATCCCACCTTTCATCATTTGGCATAGAAAGATTTATTAGCTTTCTATACACTTCATCTACCTCATTATACTTCTCGAAAGTGGGTTTGTTGATGAAAATATGCTTTATTTCATGGTTGATAATTAAATCAAATTCCAAGGCTTTTATGAAAGCTTTGCCCATGATATGTCCTTTGATACTTGCAAATTTTGATGTATCTATGGCAATGTTGTAAAGCTTCTCACAATAATCTTCCAAGCTTATTAGTCTATCATTTGGTTCTTTCTAGCCCTGGAAGCCCTCTTTGATTATGCAAATTTAATTTAGTATGAAATCTCTGGACAACATTTTCTAGAGCTTAAGATTTAGTCTCCAATTGGGTCATTAAATTCCTTTTTTGTAACACCCTTTTGTTCTATCTGCTATCTGTTCTAACTTTGATCTAGTCTTTGAATTCAATACTCTGATAATGGAAGTAGACTCTGCTAGTTTTTTTCCCAATGTTGTTCTGACCTGTTCAATAGTTGTTTTGCATATGTCGATTAACTCTTCTTTCTAAAATATAATCAGGATAGATGGTCAAACCTCAGTTATGGCATGATTTATATCCACCCACATCCTTTACTTGGCTTGGGCCAAGGTGTGATCCATTAGTGACTGATTTTCCAATTGGTCAATCTTCTTGGCTAGTTGATGAGATTTATGCATTTGTTCCACCAAAAGAGAATCATTTTTTATCTTTTGTGCTTCTATATGCTTGAGCTTTTGCTAAAGCCTATCATTTTCTTGTCTCTGAAGAGACGGGTCCTACAATAATTTATTTAAATCACTAGGTGTTGATGTTGAACCTCTTATTGTGTCTACAACTGTGATTGGTATGGTTGCCGTTGGAGCTGTAATTAATTGTGCAACCTCTTCTTTTTCGTTAAGGATTTTCTCAATTTGTTCCTCCATCTCTTTCATATGTATATTTTTCTCAATGATCAGTTTGATCATGTCTTCTTTATGTTGTTCACTTTCTTCAATCTCTTTTGTCAATGGATATTTTGTAACTTCAACTATTTCATAAGTGATGCAATGTCTGCATTATTCTTCTTGATGATCTCCTCCACTTCTTTGACTTCATTGGGATCATAACCTAGCTTGATCACCAAATCATCTAGTGTTTTGATTTTGGTATCCTTTGATAATGAAGAAATTTTCTCCAATTTTAGCTGAGTTTGGAAATTTTTGCGAGATGTCCTTAACTTTGAAAGCTCTATGGTAGTATTTTTCATGGTGGAGAAAATCATTTATCTAGAATGTCTATGCATATCCATTTGATCAATGGGATGTATTAACTTTGCATCAAATGAGAAACTAGTCTTCTTATAATCTGCAGAAGTTTTTGGAGATGGTACTTGAGCCTATAAGAATGCCATTTTCATCCTTCCTTTTTCACTGCCAAATGTTGTTAACAACCTATGTTGGGAGGTAGAAGTATGATCCCAAAACTGAGCATAGGTGTTTGCCTTTAGTGTTTCATTTTCTACTTAATCTGCAAAAACTTGTTGAATATATTGGGATCATCAAGTTCACCCAATTCTGTTGACCATGATTTCTCTGAAGTATTCTATAAGGCCGAAGAGGATGGGGTGTTATAGAGGTTTTCTTTTGACCTTGTGGAAAACTGTAAACCACTCATAACAATAGTCTGCTACTCTTCCTCATTTTGAATGGTGACATCCTTGAGTTGTGTCTTCTGCTTCTTCTATTAAATAATGAATTCTTGAGCACTTATTTCTCTACATGTCAGAGATGAAGTTTCTTCTCTTGGCCCTTTTCCCTGCTTATCTTGAGGTAGTGAAGTGTGGAGGGTAGTTGTAGACAAAATCTTCTATTCTACTTCCTATAATGTATTCTCCTCCCACTGGTCCTGATTCATAAACTCTTCGATCTTTGGTTTGGGGGTATGATTATAAGGTGTGGTTTTGAGTTCCACCCTTAACTTAGAAGTAATTTTGAATTGATCATATGACCAGGTGAAACTAGGTTGAAAGTAGAATTGCCTAAGGATTGAGTCTACCTCATCTCCTGTTGTTCTAGTATTGCATATGAATGGTCCTACTTGAGTTTTGACCTTGAATTGTGATTTCCTTTTCCCTGAAACAAAATGGATTTCATCCATGTTGATCATCTGCCTTATGTAATCCAAAGAGAAAATCCTCATTGGAACATACTTAGGCACTTTATACGGAGCTAGCTCACATCCATATACTCTTATTTTTGTATAATTCTGGTATAAATAGTAGTCTCTAGTCTTTATTTGATCACTCAAATGTAAAACCCTTTCAATTTCTGCACTAATCCTTGGATCGTTCTGACTACTAAGAAGCCCTGCAACTGTATGAACAAAACTATCAATGAATTATGCAAACTTAAACTTGGTTGAGTTTCTCCTAACTAATGAAGTCCACTGTGTCACTTCTTGATTGAAGCCCTTATCATCTTGCCTGTGTAGATTTATTGGAAACTTATCTCCCTATCGAAAATGAAACATGTAGACTAGTATAGATGCATAATTAAATATGCCTTTTGTCATAATATTCATCATCTATTCATACATATTATCAGCCAAAAATTGGCTGAAATTGTACATGAATGTTGGCTTGTGCTCATTGGAGAAAATTGATAGAAAACCTAAGATATGCTCATCTACCCATTGGTCTAATGGATACCCTAAGAGGAAAGAAACTAAGGCAATTACCCACTTGGATTTCTCAAGTAACATACCAGTTGGATAAGGGGGATTTTCTTAGGAATTTGAGAGTCTTTTGGAAGGAAAATCTTGAAAATTTGGGCTCTTTGGGGAAATGTTAACTTATGATACAGGTCCATTAGCACAACTGCAGAAAAATGGCTAAGGGATTCATTCTGAGGAATCATCATCATTTGGTTTATGGTTTCTAGTGTACTGGAGATCAGAATGTCTCCATTATGAACCACAATGGTCCTTTGTAGAGGATTATATATGGCTTGACAACACATGACCAAATCAGGGAAATAATGTATTTGTGGAAAGATAAGCACAGGTAACAAGAGTTCCCAAAGATTAATGTCATCTTGCTCGTCTAGATAATTTTTCATTAACCAGTGATGTAATTCAAATAGGTCAAATTCACACTCAATGTCAACAATATTGAAGTATTGGTCAGCTAATGGAATGTGATCTAGGTCTAGCTCAACAGAGGTCTTAGGGTTATCATCAGTTTGTGTTTTGCTGCTAGAAGATTGGGTTTATCCCTTTCGTGCCATGATTGAGGATTTTGAGAAAGAATGATGTCAGAGGACAAAATTTGGCTTGAAAAGGTACTTGGATAAGAAAATAAATCTCTGTCAAGAGTATCTAGGCTCTGAATTACCGAAATTGATAGGTGTTGATCAGTAGGAGTGTGGAAACTTAAAATAGTACTTGCAATTTGAAAACAGTAATTAAAATGGGTAGGGGAATCACGCGAAATGAGTCAAGGTCCTTTTATAGGCATCAATCGATTACCATAGTAATGGAACCATTACCAAATGAGATTTAGGTGCACTAATGGATAACGGGAACATGGTAACGGATAAGCGTGTAATGGGAAAATGGTAACGGGAATATATGTGGGTGAATGATAGATAGACATGTGTCAAGATGTCATTAACGGAGGGAAATGTGCAGGATGTGACGTAGTTACCGATGGCAGTAGCAGAGGAGCAATAAGCGAATTTCCAAGGGGGGGAGCGATGGTAAGTATTTTAGGATGAGGGGGGTGTGAATTCATGAGAAAGTGCCACGTTGCGTAGGGCCTGGGAAAAGAAAATCCGCTTTTTAGACCCCCCTGGCATTAACGTGAAATGGGACGAGGGAGTGCGAATTGGTTTCCCCGTCGTTGATCTAGATGGGGAAAATCATGGTTGTTGAAACATGCCCTTTGGATATTACAAAACAACAAAACATCAAATCATCTCCGATGTAAAATTAAAAATCAAGTGTGATGCTTATTACATGGAGCTAATCATGTTTAAATGACATGATTATTTTATTTTTTAACTAAAATAAATCAATCAAATCATGATTAATAATTCTAAAGACGTATTTGATCAAGCAAATATGGCTTCCTTACCATAAACAAGCTAAAATGGAGATTTACCTATTGACATCTTTGGAGATATTCTATTTTCCCAAACTTCATATATGAGATGGTTGTCCCAACTCCTTTTATGGTCTTCCAATGTTTTCTTAATGACTTTAACCAGACTCTTGTTTGAAGACTCTGCTAGTCCATTTCCTTGTGGATACTATGGGGTAGAATGATGTAACAAAATTTGGTATTTCTGACAAAATTCAATCATTTTGACACTATTTAATCTTGTTGCATTGTCTGTAACTATCTGTTGGGGGCATCCAAACCTAGATAGTATATTTTCTTCAATAAATTTAATAACTACAGTATCAGTTGCATTTCTATCTGGAATTATCTCTACCCATTTAGTAATTTATGGCAGTCAATATCCATCTATGATGCCTTCTTGATGTTGGATGAATTTACCCAATGAAATCCAATCCCCATTAGGAAAGGTGCTTGAACTAGTATTGGAACTAGAAGAAGTGCTACTAATATTTGTTTTACGACAAACAGTTGGCATTGGGTACAACTTCTAACCTTTTCTCCTACTTGTGCAAACAATGTGGGCCAATAAAATCTTCCTCTTAAAATCTTATATGTTGTAGTTCTGTAAGCATATTATCCTCCACAAATACCTACATGAAATTGATCAATAATTACTTCTGTCTCACTTTCTATCAAGCAGAGTAAAAGGATGTTGAGTGGGTCCTTCCAATACAAATTTGCATTGATGATACAATATTTTATGGCCTTCACTTTTAGTGTCTTGCATTGATTCTTTGTAAATTCAGATGGACACTTGATCCAGGTGGATGTTGGTGGACACTCACCTATCCCACTTGGACCCCCACAACTGTCTCTTTCAGTTTTTCAGTTTCCTTAATTGTAGCACAATTTACTATTTTTAGTAGTTTTTCGGGTCCTGAACTTCTGGAGCCGTTTTGAGGCCCTAAACGACGTTTTGTGGGAAATATGGGAGAAACATGGGTCCATGGACAGATGTTTCTCTTCCCAAAGTTGTAGTGCTCGGATAGACCTTTCTAACAAGCTATTGTACGCGTCAAACAAAGATTGGGTGCCAAAGTTACGACCCTGGGAAGTTGATGTACAAAATTACCCAAAACGGGGCCCACAATTTGGCGTTTGATCTTCTAGGGTTAGGTTTTGGGATGTTAAGGGTTTTCCATTGTTTCTCAACAATAAATAGGCCGTCGAGCCTCATTGTAACATAATTTAGAGGCATGTAGCCGCCACATCTCTTCTCAAAGATAAGCTACCATCGCCCTAGCTGGTTTATTTCCATTACTGTTTGTAAGCATATTTCAGTATTTTATATTAATGAAATGAAGTATTATTTCTGCTGCATCTCTGTGTTTATGGTTATCTCTATAATTTGTTGTGTTCTTGTTTAAATCCAAATCAGTGGTATCAAAGCAGTCTGCTCTTTCTCTATTTTTCTTTGCATGTCCCCTACAAGGTCGGGATATAAGGAGTTAGGGCTTGAACTAATTGAACCTTTGCAAGACCAGCCTCACAAATCCCGACGGCCTCCCATGGAAGATGAAAAGAAAGATGAGGGGGCAAGAGATCCTATTAAAATCTTGCTCGAAGAAGCCCTCGAACAACAAAGGAACACGATGATGGATAACTTTCCCGAGATCCTTCAGCGGCTACCCAAGGGCGACGCATCGGCTTCCAATAGCTACTCTGGAAATGCCACACCATTTAAGGTACAAATTAGTTTTGAAATCCCCATATTCGAGGGTCAGATAGATGCATATGTCATCGATAAATGGTTAAATATGTTAGAGGGTTATTTTTCTATTCATGATTTTTCCAGTCGGGAAAAGATTATTTTCGCTCTTCTCAAAGTAGCCCCCCACGTCAAGGACTGGTGGGAAACCTACCGCGAGCAGAAGGATGAAAGTACGGGATCACTATTTTCAGAAGCACCCACTTAGAATTCCTTCCGGGATGCCATCAAGGAGCAGTATTACCCTGTCAAAAGCTATGAGGACAAATACATAAAGTGGACCAAGGTGCAACAACGAAGGGACCAAGATGTGTCGGAGTTCACAAATATTTTTCATACCCTTCGCACACAGTTGGGTATAAAGGATTCTGAGTTACATTTAGTACTCAAATATCACGGCTGCACATATAGATACATCCAGGAAGAGATGGAGTTCCTGAACATCTCCTCACTTAGCACAACATATCGATATGCTGTCAAAATTGAGCAGAAGTTGAAACAAAAAAACGAGACTTTGGATCTGCAAATCCGAAGAACAAAGGACAAAGCCAAGCGGGGTGACCCAAGACAACCCGTTGAAGTCTCAAGAAAATAACAACACCATGAATTCGAAGAAGGACATGGGAAAGTGGTGTGAGTTCCATAAGAGCCCCACTCATAACACAAGTGTGTGTTAGACCAAGCATTCACTGGTGGCCAAGTTGAAGGCTTTAGACTCAAATGCATGTTCCGACCCTGAGTCAGAACCCGGCAAGGGAATGGAAAAGGGAAGTAGATCATTGATGCAGAGCCCAACACCACTGTTGCCACCGCTAAGATCCAGAAGAATGATCCCGAAGATCCAGAGGAGAGGGAGCATATTTTCCACTCATAGATGTGGGTGAAGGGTTTTCCGCTGCAATTCATTGTTGATAGTGGGAGCCAAAAGAATCTCATTTTAGCAGAGGTCGTGAAGCGGTTGGGCCTACCGACTACACCACACCCGCATTCGTACAGTATCGGGTGGTTTCACCAAGGACGAGATCTCCGAGTTCACCAGTAGTGCTGCCTTCCCTACAACATCAAGCCCTTCACAGACGAGGTATTATGTGATGTTTCACCTCTGGATGTTTGTGATGTATTATTATGCCAACCATACTTGTGGAGGCGACATGTTGTGTATGATGCAAGGCCTCGTGCTCTCATTATTTGTTTGTGTAATTCATTACATAGGATATCGGAGGTAGCCCCACCTACCTCTACCTCTTTGATTACTGCTAAGAAAGGTAGCAAGCTCATCTCCCAGACTAGGAAATTAATTTTCTGTCTGGTTCGCTCCCAAAGTAAGGGGAAGATCGTCACCACATCCATGACCCCCGCGAAGGGTTCCTCCATGCAGAAGCAAAGGGATACGGTCATGAAATAACACAAGAACAACCTCTCCTCACCCACAGGGGCACTACACAAGTTTTAGGTGGGCAACTCCGTTTGGTTACATCTGCAGAAAGAATGCCTTACAAGATCCCATCAGAAGCTCAGGCCACTCTGACATGGTCCTTACAACATTACCAAGGTTGTGGGAAACAATGCTTTAGAGCATAGCATTCCTCCATTCCTTCGCTTGCACTGAGTGTTCAATGTGGAACACCCTCTACCATGCTTCCCACCATTACTGGACACATCAGAGATTGCAAAACAACTCACCAAGGACCAAGTTCAACAGATGGAGGAACTCAACGCAATGGGGACCATTTCTTCCTAAGGGGGGAGGAATGATCCAGGTGGATGTTGGTGGCCACCCACCTATCCCACTTGGACCCCCAGAAGTGTCTCTTTCAGTTTTTCAGTTTCCTTAATTGTAGCACAATTTACTGTTTTTGGCAGTTTTTCAGGTCTTGAACTTCTAGAGTTGTTTTGAGGCCCTAAACGACGTTTTGTGGGAAATATGGAAGCAACATGGGCCCATGGACAGATGTTGTTCTTCCCAAAGTTTTAGTGCTTGGATAGATCTTTCCAACGAGCTATTGTATGCATCAAATGAAGATTGGGTGCCAAAGTTACGACCCCAGGAAGTTGATGTACTAACTTACCCAAAATGGGGCCCACAATTTGGCGTTTGATCTTCTGGGTTAGGTTTTGGGATGTTAAGGGTTTTCCATTGTTTCTCAATAATAAATAGGCCTTCGAGCCTCATTTTAACACAGTTCAGAGGCATGTAGCTACCACATCTCTTCTCAAAGATAATCTACCATCGCCCTAGCTGGTTTATTTCCATTGCTATTTGTAAGCATATTTCAGTATTTTACATTAATGAAATGAAGTATTATTTCTGCTGCATCTTCG
This sequence comes from Pinus taeda, assembly GCA_000404065.3. Taxonomy (NCBI): domain Eukaryota; kingdom Viridiplantae; phylum Streptophyta; class Pinopsida; order Pinales; family Pinaceae; genus Pinus; species Pinus taeda. The sequence continues at coordinate 11,053 of APFE031012593.1, read as the reverse complement.
TGTTTATGGTTATCTCTGTAATTTATTGTGTTCCTATTTAAATCCGGATCAACACTCAAAATCTCTAACAAAATTTACAATATTAGTGTATCATTCAGGTAAAAAAAAAATCATCAATATGAATAGGAGTTGATTGGATTGAAGATGAAGGATCTCGTGGATTCCCCTCTGCTGAAGATTGAGAAGGTTCTTGTGGATTCTTCTCTGCTGAAAATTGAGAAGGTTCTTGTGGATTCTTATCTGTTGAAATTTGAGAAGGTTCTTGTGGATTCTTCTCTACTGAAAATTGAGAAGGTTCTTGCAGATTCTTCTCTGTTGAAATTTCAAAAACATAATTTATTCCCAATACTTTATAATTTGACTCATCTAAGAGTTTAGCCAAGCCTTAACCTTTTACCAATTTTGTAGTTTTGATAATGAGATCAAATTATAATATCTTAGTAATACATCTTCCTCTTCTTCCATCGATATCAGGTTGAGTTAACATAGTTTTAACAACACTATTGGGAACATAGGCAATAATGGAAGAATGAAGGACATGGAATCTAAAAGCTTTCAGGGCTTGAACTAAAGAATAGGCTTGTTTTTCAATCATATCATATTTGAGTTCAACATCTCTCATAACTTTATTGAAAAAGTAAATAGGTTAGTCATCTCCATTTTCGTTCTTTTGTAAAAGAACAACAACTAAGGTGGTTTCAAAGGCAAAGGAAAAGATCAGGGAAAATTTTAAGGATGAAAATTTGTCTTAAATTTTAGAAACCTTGGTGAATCTTACTAGTCCCCAATTTACAAATTATAAAATGTTTGTTAATATAGTTGTAAAAACATTCAAATTTCTAATAGTTTTATGTATAGCTTTTATACAATTTTGGCAATTTTTAAGGTAAAATAATTTTATACTATAAAATTTGGGTGAACCATTTTTAGAAAAAAATGGAATTTGGCTAATATTTGTTTTGGAAAAACCATGGAAAATTAGCCCACTTGCGAATATTAGCCCCTAAAATTTTCCATGGAAAAGATGCTATATGGTTCAGAATAGTTTGGACTGGCCAGTATGGGGGCTTTTGAAATCTGGTCAAAAGCATATCTTGTTGGATTTTTCCATTTAACTTCATGATCTTTCCTTAACATATTAGTGATATCCTTAACTATTTCAACATAATTAGGTATAAATCTTGTTAGAAAGTTGATTTTTCCAAGAAAATCCTAAATTTCCTTCTTATTCCTTGGCAATGAAAGTTCTTGGATAGCTGAAAATCTTTTGGGATCAATAACCACTCCTTAGAAATAATATGGCCAAGCAATTTTCCTTCTTTGATTGCAAATAGAGACTTTTTGGGATTAATTGAAATCCCAAACTTCTTACATCTGTCAAAAAAATTCCTCAAGTGCTTTAAATGTTTTTTATTAGAATTAGAAAATACAGTTAGATCATCAAGATAAATGACAACAAATTTATATTTCTTACTCACAAATGCTAAATCCATAGCTCTTTGAAAGGTAGCTCCAATGTTGGTTAATCTGAAAAGCATCCTTGCACACATAAATGTACCCCAAGGAGTTGTAAACGTTGTCTTTTCTCTATCTTTTGGGCTTATCATGATCTGATTATATCCAAAAAAAACATCTAACATAGAAATTATATTAGCACCATAATTTTTTTGAAGTAATTGGTCCATGTTGGGTAATGGATAATTATCTTTCAAAGATGATTTATTTAAGTTTCCGAAATCTACACAGAGCCTGATTTCACCATTTTCTTTCTTACTAGAACTAAATTAGCAACCCAATTACAATATCTCAATGGAAGTATGATTTTGGCATCAAGTAGCTTTTTAAGTTCTTTCTCAATGGTAGGAAGAAGGAAAATATTAATTCTCCTTAACTTTTTCTTAAAGGTTTTAGATTTTGGTTTTAAAGGGATTTTATGCGCAATGAGCATTGTATCACATGTCTTCAACTCACTATAGGACCAAGCAAAGACATCTTTATAAGCTTTAAGGAGAGCTAAATATTTATCTTTCACTTCCATTGGCAAGGATGTAGAGATTTTAATATTTTTTTATTTCTTCTAAAGTTCCAATATTACATTCTTCTATATCTTCTTCTGGTGAATTTGATAATGGCCCTTGAGGAACATCATTGTGGTCAAACAAATTTTCAAGAGGGACCAAGCCCTTAGGAATGAAATTATTATATAACTGAATGATACTATGATCACCAATTCTTGAGTCAAATTGTGAAGTTTGATTTTCCTTATTCAACTCATTGCTATCCAATTGTTCTTCTTCAATTTGTAAGGCTGAAAATTCATCAATTACTTGCAAAAAGGATTTCAACTGCTCATGATCATCAAATATTTGCTAGTGTTTAAGATTCTTAGGAATTGAAGGCCTATATTTAACTTGAATTTGATATTGCACAAGCATTTGATCAAGAATGTTAAAAGAACTAGCTGAAACAAATAAAGAGTCTACATGAATATTTTCATCCCTTGGAATAGTAGTGATGTTAAATGTTTGGAAGAAATTATATACTGAGCCCTATACCTCATTTCTATAAGATCTAAGTCTAGGATGTTTTTTTTGACAAAGGTTCCTTACTTGTTTAACATGAGCTCTGAGTCATTGAATACACTTAGATTTTTCACTTTAAGACTTTTGGCTAATTCCAATCCCAGAAGGAAAGATTCATATTTTGCTACATTATTTGTCACATCAAATTCAAGCTTATGGGATTGAGTTATATTCTCTTTTTCTGGTGATACTAGTACAATACCAGCTCTAGCTCCTTCCTTTGAGCAAGAACCATCGAAATGTAACCTCAAAATATCAGTATTAATGGTATTTGGTTTTTCTACAATGTTTTCAATTCTAAGATGAGTGTTTTGTAAGTTATTTGATGATAATTTGAAACATCCAAAGTCTTGATCTATTACATAAATGGGATGATTTCTTGCTTGATCTGATTTGCAAACAATATTCATGAATCTTACTTCTCTATATAATTTGAGATGCCCACCCCCATATACAGGAATGGTAGCATAAGACATGTCCATTTGAAGACTTCCTTTTAATTTTGCACAACATGATCTTGATAATAACATGCAAATTTTGGGGGGGTATCAATGACAACAATGTCTAATACCACACTTTAACAGGGATTTGAGCTAAAGTGACCACTAGATCCTTTATAAGTCCAAGACAGGGTGTTTTCTTGGAATCAAAAGTATATAGATCATGATAAGTTTGGGTAACCTCTAATTGAAGTTGGTCCATGATTACCTTTGGCATCAGATTATGGGAGGCTCTAGAATCTAACATGCAGTTGTATAATAAGAAATCATGAACTTTTAAAGTAACATAGAAAGGTGGTACATTTTCATGAATCATATTTGAGCTCAGACCAAAGACTACTAAAGTTTTTTCATCTCCTTCAGCATCAACACTTGATGACTTGATCCATTTAGAAACCTGATTTTTATATCTTGGGTTCTTTGAAAGTTCAGATAAAGGAATGGGTATTTTGACTCTTTCTAATTCCTTTTCAACATTAAAAGTGGTTAAAACAATTTTATCACTTAATGTTGTTTCATTTGACTGACTCAATGGTTGGATTATTGTTGTTTGAGATTCAGTAGATTTAATTTGTGGTTCATTTACAATGGGATTTTTGGGAGGTCTACCAGGCCCTGACCTTGGTCTTAAGTCATATCTCATATTCATTTCTGCAATTAAAAACTCAAATAAGGCATGATATTTGGAAACTTGTGAGTCTTCTTGATCTTGCTGAGAAGACTGATTTAAAGGAAGAGAGACAATAACATTTTGTACAAATGAATGATCAAGATTATTTATATCTTTAGTAATGAAAGGGATAGTGTCTTCAGGTTTCTGATCATCAATCATTAATCGTGGTTGAATTTTTTGATCAACATTTTGTCTTTGCAAAATTTGGGGTTGGGAAGCTCTCCTAAATTGAGTTTGAGGTCTAGCAGTAGTTTGTTGAATTGTTCTAGGTTGGGCTTCTATTTTTGAAATTCTATTTGAAATGTTTCTAAGTAATGAAGTGATTTCATCTATCTTTTCATCTTCATTTTTAGTTTTTGAAGAAGAGCCTTCTTCCTTGGATTTTATTTTCCTTTCAGATTTTTTTGCCTTAGCTTTAAGTTTAGTTGATGCTGACCTATTGGCTTCAACTTATATGGCATTTTTTTCATGTCTTCTAGGGTATGAGATGTCCTTTCCTTCAGCATAACTATAAATTCATCTTCAAATGATTTAGAAAATCTAACTTTGGTTGTTGCTACCTGTGGTTTACAATTAGGTGGACTTTTATGATAAAGTTTATTAAATCTCTTTATGAAATCAGCCACTGGCTCACCATGGTTTCTTTTCAGTTCAAATTATGTGAGAAAATAAACAAGATTCTTCTTAACCCCCCATTAATTCTTAAATATTGTAGTTAATTCATTCCAAGATCATATAGAATTTGGTCTCAATTATCCTTCTAGTGATTGAACAAACAATTTCATATACGCATTTTCATGTTCAATGCTCATATTATCAGCAAAGCCCAAGAAGGAAGCTAAATGGTCTTTAGCAAATAAACTAGTTTCTCCATTAAACCTAGGTAGGTGTTGTTAGCACTCCTTAGTTTCCCAAGGGTGAGAAAGGAAACCAAAGAGGTAACCTCAGACCAACTTTTGACTTCATAGCTAGCCTTGCCAAGTTAGAGATGGCTCTCTCTAAAACAACCTCACAGCCAATGAAAGTGACTGAAGAATATGTGGATTTTAGGCTAGGTATCAACTCAGTAGGGTTTGATTAGGGTTTGTTGGATAAAGAGCACTGGGTTTAAGAACTAGGTCAAGTATTCCTAAAGGTCAGTTGGAGTCATAATATGGGGCAAGGTAGGTTCAATTAGTGACTCAAAATGATTTTTCATTGTAGTGTGGTGAGGATGATATGGTAGGAGTTAAGTGAGCAAATCATGAATTCACTTATCTAGAAGGAAAACATTGAAATGCTAATCCCAAACAAATCAGAGCATTCAGATGATGATTTGTGTTTAAAAATGATGAGATAAAGCATAAGATGAAATGCATATGGCCTCTATAAAGGTCTAATAATAAAATATAAAATAAAACATAAGAAAAACAGAGCCACTAACCACAACACAAGAATCCCATAAAAATAGTTGCAAATGTCTGTCATATTTCTGCAAATAATCAAGTACACTAGTTCAAGAGTCTAAGCTTCAAGTATTCAACCTTTGATTACATTACATTTCAGCCTCATATAGGATATGAGGTCCAATTACTCCTAAGAAGGTCGAATTATATCTTCAAAAAGTCAACTAAGCAGGTACATGCACCTATCCTATCTCTGCTAAGACTTAGGATGAGTTAGAACAAACTTTCCTCCTTTCAGCTAACTGATCCTATCTCTAAAAGAGTATCCAATTTTCAATTTAACCATAGGATATTTACATTTACAATGCCATCAAAAAATATAATTTACATTTTACATTAACCTTGTTTCACTTTAACATTTTACATGTAGTAAAAAAAAAAAAAAAATTGCTCACACAAGAACACAGCAAATTCTCCAGAAGTGCAGCGAAAAATAGGGTTCAAAGACGAACTAATATCTCTTTAACCATAATACGTTTTACAACAATGGGATAGTTTATTGTATATAAGGTTGTTTTGGAGAAAACTCTCTCACATGTTTTTATATTCGTTCCCATCTTCGTGGAATCCATGCCACAAAAGAATGACTAAAACAACCAAGAAAAATTGGAGAATTTAATATTTTGAAATAGGCCTCCAAGAAAGTTGAATATCTCCAAATATATGATACCTATGTATAAACAGAAGGAGTTTATTGTGATTGCATCTTTCCTTAACAAAAATCTGCTTTGGTTTTGCAAAATTCATCTTCATTTGGTCAGAAATAGCTTTTGAAAAGGATGACCAAAACTAGAGCCAAAAGCGTAACAACTCTCTTATAGAAACTTGTATTTTGGGAATATCTCCCAGATCATAAAGTATATTCAAACAATGAGATATTTTATTGTTTTTGGATATGTTATGAACAAAACCCTCCTCAAGTTTTCAAAAATACTTTCCCATTTGTTCAAAATCAAAGCTTGAAGTTGGTGCAACAAATAGTTGTTGCGTTTCTCTAGGATAGCAACATAGAGCTAAAAGCGCAACAACTTGAGGAAAGGGAATGGAGGGGAAGGAGGATAGGAATTTTTTTTAAGGAAACTATAGGGGCTAGGTGTAGATGTTAGGAAGAGGTTGGTGGTGGAATTTCGCAAAATTAGTGAGAGAATAGGGGTGAAAAGGACAAAACACAGTCCTAACCGAGAAATGCAACAAAAGTGCAGCAACAGTTTGGGTTTTTGAGAAAAATGGTAGAATGAGGTAAATTTATGTGGGAAATGATTAGGGAAATTTTTTATGAGGGTATACAAAGATAAGTGGATTGAGAAACTAGGGAATTTCTTCGTTAAATGGAGAAAAGACCATGAAAATGAAAAGCATGGCAACTGTAGTGGCCAATCTAGGGTGCTAGATTAAACTAGATTTATTATCGACCTGGGTAAGTAAACTTTGAGGCACGTGTCTAAAATATATAGACATAAAGGATTCCTAACTAAGTGTTTGTTGTGATAGGCGACAGTACTTCTTTACAGAAGGTTGAGGTATGTTTCCCCTTACCTTAACACTAAGATTACCTAGATTATCTAACTGTCCCAAGGATACAGAGTATAGCTAGACTGAGATTTTAGTCCCCTTACAAGGATGTTGTGCACAAAACTCTGTCTAGTTAATACTGAAGCACTCATAAAGAAATAAAAAACACACCGAACTTTAAATACATAAACAAACAGAGTCTATGGAAATGCTTTAAAACATAACGTTGGATCAAATCTCTTACAAGACCTGGTTCAATGATCTAACGATGATATCTTTAAGCAATCACCATAAATATTATTTGTGAGAAATTGTAATTGTATTGACAAAATAATGAGCATGGAAATAACATTAACAGTATGCATTCTATGTAAATTCAAGAGCTATGGAAATGACAATTAAACGATATGCATTTTATGTAAATTCAAAAGCTATGGAAACAAAAGGAACAATATACCAATCCATGCAGGGCCCGTCCACATTTCAATGGTACACTGGAATGAACTCAATCAATCGAAAATATTAACGCATAGACAATGCTGGAGTGAAATCGTAATTATATTCAAACACTGAAGATTGCAATCACATATATGAATCCGGTTCTCCAAAACAATACACAAAGATAATCGTAACTTGTTCTGAAAACAAAAATGATACAGAGTCTTTATCTGCCTTCCTATCTTGAATCGAATGCACATTCATTTAAGCAGATGTTTTTGCTTTTACAGTGGAGTGATTTGTGGTCATTCTAAGATGAACCAATTTCCAAAAAGACAAAACGAAACCGGTTTAGAAACCATGGCTTTTACTACCTTTGTAACCAAAAGGCTGGGGTTTGACCCAGCGTTGACTGCATAAGTAGGAGCTTTTGATCTGCTGTAAAATCGATTTTTCTCCATGCATGTACATTTAGGAGCTCGTTCCTATCCACTGCTTTGGCTTGCCTGTCATGCCACATGTCAGATGATAAACCATTTACAGGATGTGATGTCTTCCTGCAACATTTTTGTTAAAAATTCCTAATTCCTAACATAAAAATTCATAAATTAACTTTAATGCAAACTAACAACTATAACATTATTAACTAATCAATTTCGATGGATGTAAAGGGGTCTATGGAGGGAAAAGATAGACAATTGATGATCTTTTTAGAAGAAAAAGAGGGTAATGGAATGGTACCAACATCTCCCCCAAGCTTAATGTCTTAGCATGTCCTCATGTTAAGCCTGATGTGCTGCCTCTATACTCTGTCCCTGCCTGAGCCTCTGCTGCCTTTAACAATGCATCTATGTTCTTTTTAGCCTGGGCTTCCTTCTGGATGTGGAGCTCATGCTTCAAACTCTTGTATTTCTCCTTGATGGCTTTCTTTTGGGTATACCACTTGGTTGCCCAGTTGCAAATGTCAGCCTGTTCAGCCTTGAGCTCTTTAATTTGCTCCTTGAGCTTTTCATTCTTCTGCTGGGTTTTCTTACTCTGAATTTTCAACATCTCATTCTCCTTTTTAATAACTTTTTCCAGCATGTTGACCTCCATTAGTTCTTCTTTTAATATTTCAATTTGCTTTTCCAGCCTCCTTTGTTTCTTAACAGCAGGTGGTGACTCATTTTCTTGCCTATTATTGCTCTCAACCTCCATTTCGACTTCTTTTCCATGTTGTGAGTGAGCACTTCTCTCGATGTCCATCGGTGCATGTGCATTTGATTCAAGTTGATTTTCTTGTGGCTGGGCCTCTTGTTCTCTCCTGGATCTTCTTGTATAGGTTGTGAAAATTTTATCCTGCTCCCTTTTCTGGGCAGCCTCTTGTCTCATCTTCCTCGTCCTCACACTGCTACTGGGTGGAGGGACATTGTTTGATTTATCCACAGGAATATCTTCGTCAATGTCAAGCATGTATCTTGAGTACTCTTGCTGCTCTTTCTCATCCTCTCTATCTTTGATTTGATTGGCAACCAGGAACTCCTTCCATGTCTTGGCCCTTTTCTGCACTTCAAATTCAATGCGAATCTTAATTAACCTGAAATGATATAAACTTTTTTCCTCATTACCATTCTGCTTTTGGATAGTCTTCGACATCTTGGTCAAGCTTTGCAAGAGGAAATATGATAAACTAATAGTGCACTGCCCCTTTAAATGTAACAGAAGTTTAATATGGTACAAATAGATTATGCTATATCGACCCTCACATGTAACAAAATTTTGGATGATATACACCATCTCGTCCCATGGATGTATCAACCAGCTCCTTGGGACCCCCTTCTTCCAGTTAACTGATGAAACCCTTGACCTGGACATGAACTAGGTCCATGATTTCTCTTTGAACTGTTTAGTTTTGAAGTACTTCTCTCCTTCTGGGTTGATCCCTAAGGACTGTGCTATAGTGTCTTCTGAGACTCTAAATGAGAAATTACCTATCAGCGCCTTCTCCCCATTGAATGTAAAGGTAAACTGTTTAGTCACTTCCTCGTTGCTTCCATTAAACTTTTCCAAGAAGAGTAGCCACTGTTTCTCTCTTAAAATTTCAATGCAGTCATCGTGGTACTGAGTGTTGGCATTATGATGCATGTGTTGTACTTGATGGAAACCCACTCATAGAAGATCATCTCACTTAGTTATAACTAGATGAATCTTCAAGAAGAGATATCAGATGTGACTGAATGCCTAGGGTGCAAGATAGCTCAAAGGAATCAGATGATAGTTCTACGTGTGACAAGTTAGTTTTGCCATCAAGTCCAAAGGGGGAGATTGTTGGCATTATGATACATATGTTGTACTTGATGGCAACCCACTCATCTCATATGATAAATTATAGTGGAGAAAAGTTCACGGAATTTTATGCAGAGAAAAGTTTATTTCATGTGGAGAAAAGTTCACGGACTTTTATGCAGAGAAAAGTTTATTTCATGTGGAGAAAAGTTCACGGAATTTTATGCAAGGAAAATTTTATTTCATGTGGAGAAAAGTTCACGGAATTTTATGCAGAGAAAAGTTTATTTCATGTAGAGAAAAGTTCACGCACTTTTATGCAGATAAACGTTTATTTCATGTAAAAAAAAGTTCACGCACTTTTATGTGGAGAAAAATTTTATTTCATGTGGAGAAAATTTCACGCACTTTTATGTGGAGAAAAAGTTTATTTTATGTGGAGAAAAGTTCACGCACTTTCATGGTTGGTTCATGGTATTGGTCCGACAGTTTTTTGATTCTATGGTTTTGGTCTGTGGTATTGCATCCAAAAGTGTTGATCCCAAGTATTGGGTTCATGGTATTGTGTTATTATGGTTTTGGACCGTGGTATTGTGAAAGGCCTAAGACTATAAAAGGGGAAGGAGATCATTTGGCAAAGCATTATCTGAATTATTGAATATTTAATAAAGTGCTAGATCTGGAATACTGTGATTGGGTTATGGTGCAGATCTGGATCTGAGCTAAAGAGGGATCTCACTAGTTGATGGAGAACAAGATCTAAGGATAAATCAGGATCAAATGGTTTGAAAAGAACTATCTCTATATATTTGATTATGCTTATTCTAGATCTGTATACTGACGCTTGTAATGATCTGGGTATAACTTAAGTTTGGAATCGCTGCAAGTCATGTTTGATTATTTATAGATCTGTACGCGGGTTGGCTTTGGTGTAGGTGAGTATGTATGCAGGTTTGGTTCATTGTAGTAGCGTATAAAATTTGAGCTATGAAGTCACAGGTGGTTCTAGTTGTTGATGGGTTCTGATGACAGTTTAATGGTGTCAGTATTATGCATATCCTGTTTGGTTGGTTGTGTTTAGCTTCAGTATTGATGGATGAGAACTAATATTGGATCAGGATCATAGTGACTCATATTTATGTGATCTGATGGACTAGATCTGGGTGCTAACACATATATTATCCTTGTATATGTATTGATCTGATGTTTGGGTGATTCAGAAGATTGATTGATTATGTGCTTCAATGATATTAATGGGTCCAGTATGAAAATTGGATTAAACGTGACCTTTCAGATTATGTGTTGTGCTTCAGGAATATCCAGTCTGAAAATGTATGAAACGTGGTCCCTGGAAGAAAGAGAAGGTTGTAGCCTTCTGTAGGCCAGCACCTACGTCCTAGTATCTTGGCTAGTGCAAGAGCTAAGGGGGCTGTAGCTCCTTTCTAGGAGAGTCTGGAAAACGAGAGAGGGTTGTAGCTCTCTGCAGGTTGCAGCCTGCGTACTGGTAAGGGACTGCACCAATACAATTGTAAAAAGAAGTTTCTAATTGAAAGAAGATAGAGACATATTGCAGCAAGTGGTTTTCACCCACATTGGGTTTCCACCTTATATCATGGTGTTCATATGTGTGGCTTATGT
>APFE031012592.1:0-34294 GCA_000404065.3 Pinus taeda | reverse complement strand
AAAATGGATTTTCAAAAATAAGCTGAATGAAAATGGGGATGTGGTTAGAAACAAGGCAAGACTTGTTTGTAAAGGATATGCGCAACAAGAAGGCATAGAATTTGAAGAAACTTTTGCTCTAGTTGCCAGACTTGAGGCTATAAGAATGTTCCTTGCTCTCTCTAGCTTTCAGAAGTTCAAAGTATTTCAGATGGACATGAAATTTGCCTTTCTGAATGGGGACTTAAATGAAGAAGTATATATTGAACAACCAGATGGGTTTATTCTTGGAAATGATCCAAAACTTATATGCAGACTCAAAAAGGCTCTCTATGGCCTTAAGCAAGCTCCAAGGGTGTGGTATTATCAGTTGGATAAGTACCTCCATCAACAAGGTTTTATAAAAGGATCAACTGAGAGCAATCTATATATAAAAATTGATAATGATAAGTTGCTGATACTTGTTGTGTATGTTGACGATATCATCTTTGGTAGCAATGAAGAAGACATGAGTCAAAATTTTGCCTTGGTGATGCAGAAAGAGTTTGAAATGTCCATGCTTGGTGAGCTCACATATTTTCTTGGTTTACAAGTCCAACAAAACAAAGACGGCATTTTTCTATCACAAACAAAATATCTCAAGCAGATCTTGAAGAAATATGGGATGGAGGATTCGAAACCAGTATGTACCCCTATGGTGACAGGATGCAGCCTCAGCACAAATGATGAATCGGCAGCAGTACATCAACCAACCTACAGATCCATGATTGGTAGTCTGCTCTATCTAACAGGTACTCGACCAAACATTATGCATGCAGTGGGAATAGTTAGAAGGTTTCAGGAAAATCCAAAGGAAACTCATCTTCAGGCAGTTAAGAGAATTTTCAAGTATCTTCAAGGAACTCAAAACTATGGCTTATGGTATCCTAGAGGTACAGATCTCACGCTTCATGCATACACAGATGCGGATTGGGCAGGAAGCATGGATGACAGGAAAAGCACTAGTGGTGGTGCATTCTTCATGGGTCCTAGATTAGTATCTTAGTTCAACAAGAAACAAAGCTCTATTGCGTTATATACAGCTAAAGCAGAATATGTAGTTGCGGCATCTTGCTACACACAACTCCTTTGGATGATGCAAACATTGCAAGATCTTCAAATCACTTGTACTCCATCTATCTCCATTTTTTGTGATAATACAAGTGCAATCAGTATTTCAAAGAATCCTGTCATGCATTAAAAGACTAAGCACATACCAATCAAGTATCATTTTCTTCGAGAACAAGTGCTTGAACAAAACGTCAAATTGGAGTATGTTCCCTCTAAGGATCAAATTGCTGATATTCTCACCAAACCACTGCCCAGGGAGACCTTTGAATACCTCAAACAAAAGCTGGGGGTAGTTGATGCATCATTTTGCTGTTGAATCTTGTCTGTTTCAGAGATTGTTGTACACTAGTTTCATATGAGGTATACGCGTACATATGCTGGTTTATGTGGGTACAGTCAACTTGAAGAAAAGAAAGGATGAGAAGAGTCTGATATGGGTCTGTCAGAGACCATCTGGCATAGGTTCAGGGGGAGCATATATTCTTCTAATAATGCATTGTTGGCATTATCGTAGAAGATCTTGGATCAATTCTTTAGTTGTTTTGATGTCAGGAGGAGCAAGTGCAGAAGGAGAACATGGATACTGATCTATGATTGACAATTACTGTTGATATTATGTCTTATATTTCTTTTGTCAAGGTCATGTAACGGCCTGTCTTGGTTGCCCCACTATGCCTGGGATGGATAATGTAATGTGCTTATTATATCATGTATCCCCTCTTAGTTGGGAGTCATATGTATGAGTCTTTGGTGATAGGAAGGTTAGTTATGATGTATAAAGTCATATTTCTTTTGTAGAACATCTTCTTGCAGATCTTGCCTATATGTCATGGGGAGCTTGGACAGCGCAGCAGAGCAGAGATTTCAGCATGTACTCATGGGGAGCATAACCCTGTGCCCTTGATGTCAAAGGGGGAGGAGAGACCTTGAATGACTTTGGGTTTCCATCAAGTCCAAAGGGGGAGATTGTTGGCATTATGACACAGGTTTGGCTCAATGACATAAGTGTTGTCCTTGATGGCAACTCACTCAAATATCATATCACAAGTTCAAGCTCTCAAAATAGTAGAAAATGAGATACTCGCAGGTTCCTATTCACAAAGCTGCAGACATCGGCAGGTTCCACAGGTGCGCTGATCAAAAGGTGTGGACATGTTCGCAGGTGTACCAAAAAAAAAGTGCGGACGTAAAGTACACGTACTTTCATGTAGAGAAAAACACGCGCACGTGGAAAATATTATGGTTGGTCCATGGTATTTAGTTTGACATTTTTTATCCTATGGTTTTGGTCCGTGATTTTGGATCTAAAGTATTGAACCCAAGTTTTGGGTCCCTAGCATTGGATCTCTATGGTTTTGGACCATGGTTTGAGTAAGACCTAGTCTATAAAAAGGAAAGGAGATCATTTGGCTATGTACAGATGTGTTGAATATCTTAATAAAAGCAAGATTTGAAATACTGGTGATCGGTTGGTGAGTTATAGTTGGACTTGAATCAAGGAGAAACCTAAGCATCACAAGACGGATCTACTGATGGGTCGAGATCTCTTTGGCGCTTGATCAGATCTGTAAATCTGATAGTCTGGGGTATAATTGAAGTCCGATAAATTATTTATACTCGGAGGTCCGTAAGCTAGACACAGTGCAGGTACGAAGGTCCGTAGGCTATACACAGCGCAGGTGCGAAGGTCCACAGGCTCGACACAGTGCAGGTGCGGAGGTCCGCAGGTTCGACATAGCGCAGGTGCGGAGACCCATAGGCTTGACACAGCAGAGTTGCGGATACCCGCAGGTTTCTATTGGTGAAGTTGCGAACTTTTCTTGAAATATGTTTTAGCTACTTTTGTCTATTACTGCAGTGTTGAGGGTTTTGAATTAGTGTCTGGTTGCTGTGTGCTGAGAAATTATTGATTTAGTATTTGTACAAGGAAGTTGGTTGATTGTAGATCTATTTGATGTTTGATTGATATTCATGGATCCAGTTTGAAAATTTATGAAATGTGGTCACTGGAAGGAAAGAGAAGGTTGAAGCCTTGAGTAGGTGAGCACCAACGTACTAGTACCTCAGCTAGTACAAGAGCTAAGGGGGTTGTAGCTCCCTTCTAGGAGAGTCTGGAGAATGAGAGAAGGTTGTAGCCTTATGCAGGTTGAAGCCTGCATGCTGGTATAAGACTGCACCAGTACATAATCATTGTAAAAAGAAGTTTCTAATTGAAAGAAGATAGAGACATATTGCAGTAGGTGGTTTTCGCCCACATTGGGTTTCCACCTTATATCTTGTGTTCTTTGGTGTGACTGTCTGCTCTATTTTTCCTGTTCCTATTTACTGTTATATGGTTCTGACACATAGATTAATGATAAACATCTGAAGAATAAATTAAATTATAAGTCTGGAAGGTATACGCAAGTTCCATTAGTCAGATCTACGAATGTTTGTATAAATTGAAAAAGAATTAGATAATACTGATTCACCCCCCTCTCAGTATTACTTTCAACACTAAGCTTCCCTTAGATAAGGAAATCATGCAAATATCAAGTAGTTCGTGATCTCCTTGACATCAGAATTCCAGACAATACAATATGCAAATCATGTCCGTTTGGCAAGCAAACCAGAACTAATTTCCCTAAGAAGGAAGGATCAGCTAGTAAGCCACTTGAACTTGTCCATACTGATGTATGTGGTCCATCCAGGAAAAGGTCACCTTGAGGAGAAGAATACTTCATATTGTTCATTAAGGAATTTTCCAGGATGTTTTGGATAGGACTTATGAAGCATAAAGATGAAGCTTTCAAAAATTTCAAAGCATTCAAAGCCTTGGCTGAAAATGAATCAGATCGTAGAATCAAATGCCTCAGGTTTGATCGAGGAGGGGAATTTACCTCGGATGAATTTTTTGACTTCTGTGAAGAACATGGATAAGAAGGGAATTCTCTACTACAAGGACTCCTTAGAAAAATGGAGTAGTGGAAAGGATGAACATAATAGTGCAACAAATGGCTCGTGCTATGCTTGATGAATCTGGAACTCCTACAACCTTCTGGGGTGAAGCTACATTTCTGCCATTACTATTCTCAACAAAACAAACATTCGGGTAAACAACACTCAAACTACTCATGAACTTTGGTATGGTAAGACTCCTACGGTAAAATACTTCAAAGTATTTGGAAGCAAATGTTACATCAAAAGGACTGATGACAACCTTGGCATGTTTGAACCTAGAGCAGATGAAGGCATTCTCCTTAGTTACTCTTTTTGAAGTGAAGGATATAAGTGTTACAATAAAAGACTTGGAAAAATTGTTGAAAGTATTGATGTAGTGGTTGATGAAGAAGGAAACAATCCAAAGCAAGTAAAATCCGAAGATTTTGAAGATGATGAGGACTATCCTTCAACATCAAATCGACTTATGATGAAGAAGAAACCTATGAGACACCAAAAGAACAGATAAGGGTAGAAGAAAAGACTCCATCCAGGTATGTTTAAAAGAATCATCCAAAAACTCAAATTTTGGGGTAGAAAGAGGCAGGTGTACAAACAAGAAGAACTATTTCAGAAGCTTCAAGCTATCTCACATTGCTCTCCTCCACTGAACCACGAAACATAAGTGAATCATGCAAAGATGAATGCTGGGTCAAGGCCATGAATGAAGAAATTGAGCATATTGAAAAGAATAACACTTGGGAGTTGGTTCCTAGACCAAACAATAAGAATGTCATAGGGACAAAATGGATATTCAAAAACAAGCTAAATGAGAATGGAGATGTTATTAGAAACAAGGCCAGACTTGTTTGTAAAGGGTATGCTCAACAATAAGGTATAGACTTTGAAGAAACTTTTGCACCAGTTGCTAGACTTGATGCCATAAGAATGTTCCTTGCTCTTTCTAGCTTTCAGGAGTTCAAAGTATATCAAATGGATGTGAAATCTGCTTTTCTAAATGGAGACTTAGAAGAAGAAGTGTACATTGAGCAACCAGATGGATTCATCCTTGGGAATGATCCAAAACTTATATGCAGACTCAAAAAGGCTCTCTATGGTCTTAAACAGGCTCCAAGGGCTTGGTATTTTCGGTTGGACAAATATATCCATCAATAAGGTTTTTCAAAGGGATCAACAGATAGCAATCTATATATAAAAATTGATAATGATAAATTGCTAATACTTCTTATGTATGTTGATGATATCATCTTTGGTAGCAATGAAGAAACCATGAGTCAAAACTTTGCTTTGGTGATGCAGAAAGAATTTGAAATGTCCTTACTTGGTGAGCTCACATATTTTCTTGGTTTACAAGTCCAACAAAACAAAGACGATATTTTTCTATCACAAATCAAGTATCTCAAGCAGATCTTGAAGAAATATGGGATGGAGGATTCAAAATCAGCATGTACCCCTATGGTAACAAGATGTAGCCTCAGTGCAAATGATGAATCAGTAGCAGTACATCAACCAACCTATAGATCCATGATTGGTAGTCTGCTCTATTTGACAGGTACTTGACTAGACATCATGCATGCAGTGGGAATAGTTGGAAGATTCCAGACAAATCCAAAGGAAGCACACCTTTAGGCAGTTAAGAGGATTTTCAAATATCTTCAAGGAACACAAAATTATGGCTTATGGTATCCTAGAGATACAAATATCACACTTCATGTATATACAGATGCAAATTGGGCAGGAAGCGTGGATGATAGAAAAAGCACTAGTGGTGGTGCATTCTTTATGGGTTCCAGATTAGTATCTTGGTTTAGCAAGAAACAAAGCTCAATTGCTTTATCTACAGCTAAAGCAAAATATGTGGTTGCTGCATCTTGTTGCACACAACTCCTTTGGATGATGCAAACTTTGCAAGACATTCAAATCACTTGTACTCCACCTATCTCCATTTTATGTGATAATACAAGTGCAATCAGTATTTCAAAGAATCCAGTCATGCATTTGAAGAACAAGCACATACCTATCAAATATCATTTTCTTCGAGAACAAGTTCTTGAAAAAAGGTCAAATTGGAGTATGTTCCCTCCAAGGAACAAGTTGCTGATATATTCACCAAACCACTGCCCAGGGAGACATTTGAATACCTCAGAAAAAAGCTGGGAGTAGTTGATGTATCATCTTGTTGTTGAAATTATCTATTTCAGAGAACAGGTTGTACATGAGTTTGATGAAGCGCATCCGCGTACATACGCCTATTTCTATGGATACAGTCGCATATATGATGGTTTGAAGACAAACAGTGGGCCAGGCTCAAGATGTAAAGAGTCTGATATGGGTCTAACAGAGACCATCTGGCACAGGTTTAGGGGGAGCATATTTACTTCTAATAATGCATTGTTGGCACTATCTTAGAAGATCTTGGTTCAAGTTCACAGTTGTTTTTGGGTTCAGGTGGAACAGGTGTAGAGGAAGAACATGGTTGCTGGTCTGAATGATGATTGACAGATGTTGTTGATGATAGTTGTTGATGACTATCATAGTCTTGTTGTAGATATTTCATCTCTATGTCATGTATTTCTTTTATTATCAAGGTCATGTAACAACCTATTTTTATTTCCCCACTATGCCTGGGATGGATGATGTAATGTTCTTGTTTTATCATGTGTAAACTTTTGGTGTATCCCACTTGGTTGGGTGGATGAGTCAATATTGGCATATCCCCACTTGTTTGGAGATGGATGTATGTATGAGTATTTGGTGATAGGAAGGTCATTTATGATGTATAAAGTCATGTTTCTTCTTGTAGAACATCTTCTTGCAGACCTTGCCTACAGTCAAGGGGAGCATGGACAGCACAGCAGAGCAGAGATTTCAGCATGTACTTAGGGGGAGCATAACCCTTTGCACTTGATGACAAAAGGGGAGCATGACTTTGAGTGACTTGGGGTTTCCATCAAGTCCAAAGGGGGAGATTGTTAGCATTATGACACAGGTTTGGTGCTATGACTCAGGTGTTGTCCTTGATGGAGACTCACTCAAATGACAGATCACAGTTCAGGCTCTCAAAATGAAAGAAAAAGAGATATACGCAGGTTCCTCTTAACCAAGTCGCGTATACACGCGAGTTCGATGATAAAAAGGCATGTATAAGTATGCACACACTTTCATGCAAATAAAAGCTCATACATGTGGGAAAACTTATTTTTGGTTCATGGTATTTAGTCCTTGGTATTTGGACCTATGGTTTTGGACCATGCTATCTTGTCCGAAGTGTTGAACCCAGGTATTGGGTCCATGGTATTGATTCTCTATGTTTTTGGACCATGGTATTGAGTAAGGCCTAAGACTATAAAAGGGGGAAGAGATCATTAGGCAAAGGCATTCGCTCAAGCATTGAATATCTTATGTAGAGCAAGATCTAGAATCGGGTTATGGTGCATAGCTAGATCTGAACCAAGGAGGAACCTGAGTGCTAGAAGAAGGATAAGTTATATTGTTGGGTCAAGATATTAAGGCTTGAATAGTAGTATCTTTGTGTGATTTTGATCTGTTATATTTGGTGCATGACTTGATCTATAAAACTGATAATTTGGGTATAACTGATATCTGAATAAGTGAAAAGGGTAAATTATCTTTTATAGATCTGTACCCAGGTTCGGCACAGCAGAGGTGCGTATACATGCTGTTTCAATAATTCAAAACAATGTATACACTAGTTTTCCTTAATACATATGCGTATGCATGCAATTTTCACATATTGAAGTAGTGTACATCTCGTAAAATATGTTTTAGCTACTTTTGTTTATTGCTGCAGTTTTTTGGGTTCAAAATTGGTGTCTGGTTATTGTCACTGTTTTATGGGTACAACATTTAGAGAAGTGACTATTTGTTTCAGTTTTGAGCAAAGGAAATTGGTTGATGCAGATACATTTGATTTTTGATTGATGGATCCAGTCTGAAAATTTATGAAACGTGGTCCCTGGAAGAAAAGAGAAGGTAGTAGCCTTCTGTAGGTCAGCACCTACATACTAGTACATCAGCTAGTACAAGAGCTAAGGGGGTTGTAGCTCCCTTCCAGGAGAAGCTGGAGAATGAGAGAAGGTTGTAGCCTTCTGCAGGTAGAAGCCTACCTACTGGTATAAGACTGCACCAGTACAACAATATTGTAAAAAGAAGTTTCTTATTAAAAGAAGATAGAGACAAATTGCAGCAGGTGGTTTTCACCCACATTGGGTTTCCACCTTATATCTTGTGTCCATGTGTGTGATGATATGTTATGTTTTACTACACTTGTTTACTATTCTTATGGTTAATGAAGTTCTAATGCACTGATTAAAGATCAACATTTAATGAACCATAAGTTTACTGATATATACCGGTTGCCTTAGACACAATAGCGTATATACATAGTTTCCCATACTTGAAGTAGCGTATACAAATCTGATTGTGAAATGAAAAATAATTGATTTGATAATACTGATTCACCCCCCTCTCAGTATTATTTCCAACATGATGCAAATAGGTTAATGATTTACAAGCAAGTGTAAACTAGGTAGATGGTACATGCAATTATGATTGATAGTTTGATGAATTATGCAAGACAAAACAATTTCCTTTTTGTAAGTATATTTGGTAGTTTGATGGATTTTTCAAGATATAATAGCCTTCTTTTTGCAAGTAGATTAGCCTTTGTCCTTTCATGAGTTGATTAGTTAACATATACAAGTTGAGTCAATGGAATTTCCACTTTCATAGATAAAAGTAATTTCCAATTGTACCTTTACCAACAAACGTTCATTCTAATTCAGTAGGAGGAATGATCTCTTAACACTTTTGATCTAATGTCATAACTGAGGGTGGCATGTATGGAATCCTATCTATTGTGCATATAGCATTGTCACCTTGAAGTTTGTACGAACCCTAGGTTGATATTTTGAGTTGATGAGCCCTTGGGAGTTGCAACATTCTTGGTGCGATACTAGGACTCACCACTACTTAGTTTAATCTTTGGTACAAACAAAGAGAGGGAATGAAGCTTCAATGCTTCACATATGCAAATTGGGCAGGGATTTCATCAGACAGGAAGAGCACATCAAGAATAATTTTCATTGTTGGGTTAGCATCGGTTTCTTGGTACAACATAAAGTAGAGGTTTGTTGCACTCAGTTCAACATAAGCATAATACATGGCTGCAAGTCAAGCAACTGAGGTGATCTAGATGAGAAAGATTATTGTTGGGTTATTTGGTTAGATGATGGATCCTGTTGTGATTTACTGTGATAATCAAAGTTGTATCAAACTCTCTAAGAATCTTGTATTTCCATTAGGGGAATTTTGAGGTCTAAAATGGGCCTCCTAAGAAAAATGTACAACCAAAATAAAATTTAGAAGAACCAATACTATTCAAGATGATGATGTCAACCATGGGGGGAATGATTCACCATTTTTGGAGTAAAAAAAGTAAAAATAAAAAAAATAAAAAAATAATAAGACTACTTTTTCAAATCGTATTTTCAACTTATCTCCATAAGGTTTTATTCAAATTTTGAGAAAGAGTAGTCGTTGGATGAAAAAATTAATTCCTCATCCAAGGAATACCCATGTTGCATACTTTTGATGGACCCTGCTACACATAAGATGAGATATACCTGAAAAATGTGATTGCAATGACGTTTTTTCATGTATTTCTCATTTTTCATGTAGCAGGGCCCATCGGAGGTATGAAACATGGGTACTCCTTGGATGAGGAATCAAATTTTGCATCCAACGAGTGTTGTCGCTCGAAATTTGAGTAAACCCATAGGGAGATAAGTTGAAAAAATAGTTTTTTCTTTTTTCCCTCTAAAATTTGATGATGTAATCTAATGTTATTTTATTATTTCCACTATTATTTTATAATTTCCTTAGGAGGCCCATTTTAGACCTTAAAATTCCCCTAATGATGATTTATTTAGGCATATTGACATCTAGTATCACCATCTACGAGATTATGTTCATAGGTAGATCATGTTGTTAGAGTACATTCCTACAGAGGAACATATGGAAAAATTTTGAGAAAAGCTTTGTCAAAGGGAAAATTTGAGTTCCATAGAGGTAGGATATGGGTATCACATAATCCATTTCTTGTTGAAAGGGAGTGTTGAAAATGCAACAAGAAAATCTAGTTTTGACTTTGCCTTGGTCAAACTAGATTAAAACTTGAATTTCAATTTCAGTAAAATATTTGGAGGTAGTTAATTGAGGTGATATGGAACTTATCACTCAGTTAACTTAGTTAATTTGAGTAGGAGACACTTGATTTCATTTTAATATGACACCAGAAGTAGGCACTCAGCCAGGGGTAAAACCCCTAAAAAGGGGAAAACCAAGGCAAAATCTTCCACTAGAATATTCAAATAAAATTGAGACAAACCAAGAACTTAGACCTAACCAAAATACCTTACTCCTCCACCAAGTCAACCTTCCAAGATGATCAACCAAACACCAAAAGTAAACTTTTGTCAAACTACTTTAATCTAGCTTTAAGTCAGAATTTTGGTGCCTAGCTTCATAATTTCGGCCTTATTGCAGCTTTGCAACTTCAGCCCTCTAGTAGATTCAAAATTTCACACACGTGAGTCAAAGGAGAGAAAAAATGGTATCCGAACTTCTTCGCTAGTGTTTTTCTCCTTCTTCCAATAATTTTTCACTCTCTTTTATTCTCCAACAACTACAGATCAAACTTGTTGTGAATGTGCTCTAAATGAGGTTGATTCATTGCCTTTATATAGTGGATTCTGCCTCCTAATGAGGCTGACTTTCTTAGGTTGAGGCCGACTTGGTGGAGGAGGCTTAAATGACTCATTTTACATAAATATAAATTTATTTCTTGATAAACAAAACCCAAGAAAGGTCTATTACATGATGACATGGACAAGGACTCTTGACATAAAATCTAGAAGCCTACAATGGAGGCTTTGACCTATTAATCATTGACCCAATCATGAAACCCATTCTTTAATAAGTCAATTTATTTTACAATAAAATTTATTTTTCTTTCTTTTGACAAATGCATTACATTATGACTCAAATATGATTATGAATACCAACACTAGTTACGTTAATCAACATTCCTTCTTAACTAGGGAGGTATTCATAATTACATATATACAGAGGTACATGGAAGATCTCAAAATTATAGTCTCTATGAAGAGTCACAACACACACAATGCTACAAATTAGATACCTAAATAGGGTATCTAACCAGGTGGGACTAAGTTGCATTCCAAGATTTAGCCACTCTAGGTACCATCAGGCTTTAGCTCTAACAACACCCTAGGTATCTAGGTGTGCATCCAAGGTCGGAGCTCTAAGACCAACACCACCCTCCCTACTTCAAGATCTAAACATCATCACAGTGTGGCCAGATATCCTCCCAAGCATCTTGTCGCCCCAAAATGCTTCACCTCTCCTTATCAACTAAACCAAATATGTCCATCAGTCCAAGCATGCTTCAAATATTTAACCTTCTTATGGGGAGATATGCACAAATACAACCCCAAATATTAATAATGTTTCACTATACATATTTAACACAAATCTTCAGGGTCTCTAGGTGTGTATCCAAAGTTGGAGCAAGACCAATGCCACTCTCCCTACTTCGGGATTTAGACATCATCACAGGGTGGCCAGATATCCTCCCAAGCATATTGTCACCCCAAAATGCTTCACCTCTCCTTATGAACTAAACCAGATATGTCCACTAATCAAAGCATGCTTCAAATATTCAACCTTCTTATGGGGAGATGTACACAAACACAACCCCAATTATTAATAAACTTTCACTATGCATATTTAACACAAACCTTCAGGATCCTTGATCATTCTTATGTTGCTTATATCATCATATTATCCAAACATATCTTCATCGAAATCTATCTTCTTTAACTTCTTTAGTAGCACCCAACTCAACCTTAGTACTTCTTTAAAAAACATCCAATTTTTTTCACAACTTTCTCGATCATGAATAACCATTAATAATGCTTCGATTATTCTTCGAAACATCGTCATGGCCTTTTCATTAGGTCATTCATTTTTCTTCAGGACCCTCTCAATTAGGGATATATAAACTTTACTTTATCCAATGACAAGTCCAACAACTATCTTACTCTTCTAGTTACCATGCAGGCTCTTCCTTTTGCATCAACAATTCATCGAAAAATTTAGATCTTCCAAAACTTCATCATGGTAACAAGTTCATCTATCAAACTTTAATGTAATTGAGATTATCACAACTCCCTCTTTAGATTATGCTCCACATCATCATCAAATTATTATCAAATATGAGGTAAGCATCTTCGTCATCTTGAAAAATATGTACCTGTAAACCTTTAACAACAAGTACAACCAAACACAAATATATATGTACAAGAACATGAAGCCAAGCATGTCATAATAAATTGGATTTTAGACATTCAAGACCTAAACCTAGTTAGATTTTATAATTAATCAAGCATTTTATCCATTAGACTTATTGCAACAACATTTACTAGGGTTTCGTCATAAACCCTAGATTTCATCATCAAAACTAAATCATATCAATCATAAAAAACATTATACTTCTAGGATCTCATTATCATGCCTTACAATATAAATATTTACTAGGTTTTTGTTACAAACCTTGGATTTCAAAAACTAAATCATGAATATCAACAATCAAGTTAGAATACCAACATTTGATTTTTAGGGTTCCATTATTATTTCTTAGAAACTTATATCAGTCTCATACTAGGGTTTTATCTTAAACTATAGATACAAACATCAAACTCCAAAAATTAGATATACAACAAATTTTAACCAAGATAGGGTTTCTATTATATAGAGGCATACAAACCCAGAGATCAATTTCTAGGGTTTTATATTCACTATTACAACTATTTTTTCATAAATTCTAATTTTCCAAACCCTAAGACAACTAGGGATCCTAGACATCAACAACAAACCCTAAAAGTCTATACTTTTATCATAACATTAACAAAACCCTAAACATTAAGAGAGTAGTATTTCGACAAGAGATATAAACTTTATCAATAAATCCTAAGAAGAATAGGGTTTCATCATTAGGTTACCATAAGCATCAAAAGGCTAGGGTTTTATAGTGAACCCTAAGGTTAGGATTTTATAAAAAAAAATGACACGAGACATAATGATAAGGGTAGATTCAATCTAGTGATTAATCACCCTAACAAGAATATTTAAAAACCCTAAACATGAGAGAGTTAGTAATACGAAGAAAATTTCAAAATGAAGAATATTCATACCTTCTTTTGCAACAAGTTAAATCAAATCAAACATACCTTTAGTTGTTCTTTAACAAACCTTGTCGAGTTTCTTTAGCAACCTACTTTCATGGCACGAGTCTTTTCTTGAAGTTTCCTCCATAGCCTTTGTGTATGCTTGCAAGTTTTCCTACCAAGGAAAATAAAAATAAAGGATTATGAATATGTAATACAAATAAATATAGGTGTATGGAGGAAATCAAACATGAAAGAGGAAACAATACACTTATCTTGAAGTAAAATGATGAAGGCTCCCTCTTAATCCAATTTTTCTAAGGGATACCTACAACTTAACAAAACAATTCAAGAGCTTCTAAAAAGACATATTATATCTATGAATTCTAGAAATAAAAACATAAAAGAAAACATTACAAAACCTAAGGTAGAATGATATGCAAGGGATAACATCCCTAAGTGACTTAAGAAAATAAGCCTTTGACTTTAGGTTCTTCAGTCTTGTTCTTCTTTGGTGGAGCTTCATCAACAACAGTTGCATGTTCTCTTTCTCTCTTTTTATTCCTTGGATATTCAAGACATTGACTCTTGCAATGTCCCATGTTATGACAATTGTAGCACTCAATCTTTACTAGATCAACCTTCTTCTTTGGTCCTTTGAATTTCTTGTATCCCCCCTTCTTCTTGTGATTAGCAAAGTATGTATTGAACGCGTTTTCCTCACCTTCTTCCTTATTATTATTTGTTAATGAGATGCAGGCTTCTTCTTGACCACAATCATTCCACATATGTTTAAAGGATGGATTTTCCTTCCAACTACAAATACTTGATGGGAAAGAGCTCCATGATTTTGGTAAACCAAATAGTGCAACAATCACAAGTTCTTTCTCTAGCACAATTTCATCAATGGCTTGGAGTTCATCTCTTATTCAAGAGATCCTTACAAAATAGGAAGATATAGTATCATCCTTTGTCATTTTTATTTCTTTTAGTTCATGCTTGAGAAAAACCACTTGTCGAATTCTCTTGATGGTGAATAACTTGGAGAGAGCTTCATACATTTATTTTCCAGAGTCAATATTGGATGTGTAGGGGATTAGATTGTCCTTCACTCCATCTATAATTAGATTCATGGCCAAGATGTCAGCTTCCATGTACTTTTATTTTCTTGCATCATCTATTGGTTTCTAAACTTTCCCTTGAACAAATTATAATACTTTGTGTTTTGCAAGGATGAGATCCATCCTTTTCTTCCATGCTCTATAGTTGGTGGATCCTTCTAACTTATTTTTTGTCTTCATTGATGTTTCCATAGATTTTCTAGATGTAGATTCTTCCCTTCTTCTTATGATCTTGTCTTGAATCGTTTCTTTGGATTCTTCTTTCAATACATATTCAAGATTCCTTTGTCCTTCTCCTCTTTTACATTATCTATGATACCATGTTAGAAAACCAGAAAGGAAGAAATTTTTTCTTATATTGAAAATCACTTGTGATATTCTTATATTTTTATTAGCTTTCTTTATTTTATTCTTTTATCTTCTTATCAGGAAGAAATCATTAAATGAATATAAATGACACTAGAAATAGGTACTCAACCAGGGCTAAAACCCCTAAAAAGAGGAAAACCCAGACAAACGTTTCCGCTAGAATATTCAAATCAAATTGAGACAAACCAAGGCCTTAAACCTGACCAAAAGACCTTGTTGGCCGGATAAATCGTTCTTGCGGACAAGACCGATCTCCCTAGTATCTAATGATATCTAGCAACAAAGAGAACAAGCAAACCTATTTCTCTCTAAACATGTTTCAATTCAATAATGAATACTATGAAGTGTAAAAGACCCTACCTCGGTCCAACGCTTGTTTGAGGCAGTTTTATCCCAACAGCTTCAAGCAATTCCCGTTCAATAACCTACATACACAAACAAGCACATGCCAAAGCATACCTGCGTATAACAAAACATGTTCATTATGAAGATAAAGGAGCTCATAAAACAAACCATTAGAGACAGTTCATTGAGAAAAATAAACTTGATTGTATTAACTTGATGAATAAAAGAACTTTACAACCTTTGCCTTGATGTTGCACAAATCCTTTTCAGGGTCTAGCAGGGGTCTCCTCTACTTTGACAAGCCTCACTCACTTCCCAAATGACATGAAAGGTATGTGATCTCTCCTCTCACAAGCTCAAAAAGGAAGCCTAGTTTTCAGCAGCATTTACCCTCAAGAATCTTCAGCTTTCAACCTCCGCTACAACCAGCCCAATGCATGAATTCATAGTGCAAATGGAGGAAGTTGCAGGTCCACCATTGAAGGGATAAGTTCCTCCTTCAATGGGATAAGCACCTCATATCATGGAGTTAGCTCCCTTAGTTATGGAATGGATAAACCAAGGTGGAGCAGACTTGCCAGCGTAATATTCCTTCTAGAAGTGTCTAGAAGTGACCCAAGATAAGTTTTTAAGAATGAACTCACACCTTTTTAAATTTTACAGGGGTTCACACCCATCACTCAATATACAGAGTGGTCAGGTTTGCAGGAAACATGACCATTAGGTGCGGCACCGTAGGCAATGCTAGGAGAAAGTGCGAAACCAGGATTTGAGATATTTTTAAGGTCTTTCTCCCATTTTCAAGGCTTGACATGAAGAGCTGATGTTTAAGACTTGCAAAGGAGGTATGTATGAGTATTGATGGACTCACACAAACTGTAGAAAGTCATGGTGACAATTTTTTGTGTAACAGATTGCCCCCTAAAGTGTGAAGTCTGTAGTAGATGAGGATGGTTTTTTGATCATCTAAGAGAGTGAAGGACTTTATCATTTCAAGGATCTTCCTGTGGATACCCCGGTCGAACCTGTAAAAACATTCAATGCAAAATATATATGTGAACATATCATCGCTGAGGTAGGCATTCCCACACTCAGATCATAACTGACTAAGAACTATCTAAAAACTGCTCTGATACAGGAATGATTTTGTATTACATCACAAGTAGGAACACATGGACATAGTATGGACACAACCATCTGTTTATGAATAGTCCACTATAGAATGATAACAAAATTCCTCGCAGCCTGGATGGTGGAAACTAGATCCAGGGTCTTCATTTCTACTTTCCGAACCAGTACGATTCTACCCATGTGAATGAATGTGTCGAAGTCGAACATGGGAGAAACCACTTGATTACCAGTCAATGATGTAAATTGTTAACAAGTGTGAGAGGAACCACTAGTAATGTCAATGGCCCTCAAAGTACCAGTACAATCCATCAGATGTGATGATGAGTCGATGTCGAACATGTCACGGAATCCGTGAATCGAAGGTCATGATGCAACCTGTCGTCAAAGGCGAGAAACCTGCCATTGAGGCATGCAGATTCCAAGGTACTGACGATTTCTAGATCATGTTTCTAGATAATGAGTTGGAGTTGATAGAAAGTGATCCGTCATGGGCAAGCCCATAACACGAAATCATAGGTCAAGTCTAAAGAAATATATCTAGCAAGAACTGACTCAGGGATGGTCAATGATGGATGACAAATATTTTTCAGGTGAATGGTTTATTTGCATAGACCTCTTGAACACGTAACGACACAGTAGATGGCTTGGTGACAGTTGACCCAAAGTTAATACCCGGAAATTGGTTGAAGACTTTCAAAGTGGTTTGATTAACTGTTAGGTAAAGGATTTCCCAACCTAGGTGGATAAAAGTGTCGTGTTCAAGAGTGATGGAAAGTTTTTTCAAACACATAGTACAACAAACAGGTTCATTTTTCTCATTTTCCCCCACCATTTCTGGCAAGTACCTCTTTATTTTTGACAAGCTTGAGGAGGATAACATTTGCTTAGTTATAAGCTCATCCTTCGAATGAGTCCAACTTAGTTTAGATTCGAACCCTAAGAAGGAGTGGTCTGTTCCTGTTTGTAATTGAACAGGTCCTTTATTTTGAAATTTTAATGAGTCCAGTATAGGAGAAACTCGGTGTTTTTCAATTTTTAGGGAGTCAGAAGAAAAACTTAAGAAAACTCCACGGTTGTCCTTTTTCATAAATTTGTGTCTCCCAAGCCCGAAAAGGTATAAAATAATACTTGAGAGAACCGCTTGATCATTATGACCAAGGAGTACTTTTCATGTTTAGTGCCTTCAATCTAAAAAAGTAAAAAAGTGATCGAAAACATGTCATTTTATTACCAATATTGAACTTGAAATGACAAAAGTCCGGCAATATCTTCATGTTTGTACAGTTGGAAAAGAGCTGTAAAAGACCGTCTTTGTAATTTCGTTTTAACGAGTATAAAAAGAAACACTCAGCAATCTTTTCATTTTTTACAAGTCTGAAAAGAGCTTAAAGAGGACTCCTATGTGTTTTTTGTCGAAAACAATCAATTTCACCTGAAACCCCAATATTCTGCACAAAAACTGCAAACATTACTCATATCTGTTTAAAAAATAATAAAAAAGCACCAAAATGACCTTTCCAAAGTAATAAATAAATAAATTTTAATTTATTTATTTAAAAAATCTTATAAAAAGGGCTTTTCGAAGTTCATTTTTACTGTTAAACTTTGGAGTAAAAAGTAACAGCTTTTGGTAAAAAAATTCCCATGGAGATTGCACAAAATCCGACCGCTGGAATTCAGAACCGTCTTCTCTAGGTAATCCACAATGTCCTTGACTTGCATTTCATCTGTTTGAAATTTTGTTTTAGGGTTTAGATTTTGATTTTTGGAGGAATTTTAGGGCAAAAAATCACCCGCGGTGGTTGCGAAGGGGCGCCATGTGGCCCCTGCGCACCCCGACTTTTCTGTACACAAAGAAAAGTCGGGGTGTCGCACCTCACCTTAAGGAGAAGTGCACACCTACGCACTGTCTCTAAATGGCTGGGTGCGAACCCCGCGGAATGCAGATTTTGAACCCTAGGTTTTCCATTTTTGACCCATAAAAGTTTATAATGAAATTTCTAATCCACCTACTTTGCATTGTAGGTACACAATATGCTTGTTTGGTAGGAGAGAGAGCATGAGGACGTGGATCAGGCTGCATTGCTCCATCCGCCTTCATTACAGGCATTGAGAGCATGTGGGCTTTTCAAATTTTGGACCATACCTAGCATGAGGGCATAGGTAGACTTTTTGCAATGGATGGTAAACAGGTGGAGCATTCAGGACCAGTGCTTCATTATTGGCAGCAACTGGCTCGAAATCGAGTCAGATGACGTGTATTTTTTGACTGGCTTGCCCAATAGAGGCGAGCAATTATCTCTTTTTAGATCTAGGCTAGGTGGCCAATCTGTCGCTAGTCTTCGACTAGAGTTCTGTAACAACCAGGATCCGGACAAATGGATAGATGTGAAAACCATCTCCCATCCTGAACTGAAGGTTATTACTTTTACTGTTACCAGACTCTGTGGGAGTGCAACACTGCATCTAGCTACAAGCTCCCAGATGCGCATGGCAGTGGACTGCTTTCGAGGCACCATTTTCAACTGTTGCGATGATGTATTGGCCAATGTGAAGGGCCAATTGACTAGGGCGAAGCAAGGGTAGCTAAAAAACTTTGGTTATTGTTACTTAGTTGTTAGCTTTGCCCTAGAGAGGGTACCGATGTTGGTTCTGCAGTAGCTCACAGTTGAGGCTGGACTTCCCCGAGATCCTCGGGTTATGCGATGGGTTGTAATTATGGCCCGTCATCCAGATGAGGGTTCTGAGATCGTTCGATTCACCTCAGAGTACTTTCATTGGTTAGAGAACCAATTTTTTATTATTCAGGATTTTCCGTACGCAGGGATGGATTATCGTGGTGATCCCAACATGACTCTTCCACCAGGAGAGCAATGGGATGACAGAGGTAAAAATCGTTTATGTATGTTTTTGTATTTTTAACAATCATCCAAAAACTAATAGTAAAAGTTTTTAAATGTAGATGTGGGTCCACGATGACCAGCCGCTCTCCAGCCCTATGATTGGAGACAACCAGCTGCCACGGCACTGGCCCCACAAGACCAGACAGCAGAAACTTTGGTTGAGTTGGAGAGCCATCTAGAGTGCTTGACTGCAGATATTCCATAGACTAGCATAGATGACATTCAACTTCGGCTTCAGCGCTATGTGATTGGGGTCCCAGGACCTTTTAGGAGGTTCCTTTGTAGGGTGGCCCGAGCAGTAGTGTCTTATCGAGATCATCACCAGTGATAGGATGATCGATTTGTAGATCCATTTTTGATATGACTTTTGATACTATTATTTTTACCGATCATAAGGTGTTTTTCAACCTATGATTGAGGATGATGTATATTTTGACACACTCTTATGCTATGCTATGCTATTACTATGGTTATCTTGCAAAACATGTTTATGAGATGTTTTTTTAAATTTACTGTTTGATTCAATGCAAATGTCTATTTAACATTCGAGAAGCAATTGCATCTGCTAATGTGTTTAAATATCTTGGAATGCGTTGATATGCTATGTAATCAAATTCTCATTCCAAGAGACGGATTCTCAAAAATAATCGTAATAATACTGGATTTCTAATGGCATAAACTCGATTAAGCTGTAATACAACGAGTTCCGAATATAAATTAACAATCAAACTTCGAATCCCAAATGAGATGGATTTAGATAATAATTCAATCACTGCACTGTATTCTGCAATGTTGTTTGTTGTTTGACCGAGGCTTACCCCGTGCATAGATACTAACTCGTTAGAGGGTGAATAGATAACCCAAGCTACAGAAGAGATGTTCCGTGTACTACGATAAGCGCCATCAGCGAAACCAATGTATGTTTGGAGAGGTGTCGACATCTACAATATCAAGAGTAAAATCAAGATAAGCAGGACTAATAATGAAAAACACTCACTAAAGTAAAGCACACAACTTTAATCTACGAACAAACGTAGAAAAAACTAATCTAATGAAATCTCCACGCTATCTGTTTAAGCATAATATCGCTTTAAATAAAGCCCATTCCTAGGTTTACCTAAAGAGACACCATTAAAATCTTCTAGCTCATAGGCCCCTTTTGCCAGCTTCCTCTTGACAATATACGGACCATGCCACGTGGGTACAAATTTGCCAGCCCCTAGCTTATCGTTTGCTTGATCGTAAAGTAAAGCTAGGTCGCCTTCTGAAAAATTGCGGGGTGTAACATTTCGATCATACTGAGCTTTGATTCGTTTGGCATGAGTTTGGACAGTTAATGCAACATTGCGTCGATTCTCATTTAATTGAGCTAAGTATAATAAACTTTTTTCCTCTTTAGAAGTGGCTGGTAATAATTGCACAATAGTTTGTAATGATGGGATTTCGTATTCAATGGGCAATACTGCCTCTAAACCGTAAACCAGTTGAAAGGGGGTAAAACCTGTTGATGTTTTGACTGAGGTTCGGTACGCCTAAAGCACTGAAGATAACATGTTGTGCCAATTTGATCGATGAATCCCAATGATTCGTCGGATCATGGTGACTAGAACTTTGTTGATTGCTTCAACCAGACCATTTGCCTGTGGGTAATATGGAGTGGAACTATCGTGACGCAGGCCAACCTGATCTGTAAGTTCGGTCATCATGATATTTCGAAAATGACTCCCATGGTCAGTGATAATCGCTTGGGGGACACCAAACCTAGCAATTATATTACTGAAAACGAAAATCGCAGCGGTTTTTCCGTCTGCCGAAAATGTAGGCATCGCGTTGGCCCACTTGGTAAAATAATCTACCGCAAGGATGAGATACGCATGCCCCTCGGCCGAGTGAGGGTTACATGTAATAATATCGATACCCCATTTTGCGAATGGACCAACGACAATGATAGGGTGGAGAGGAGCAGGAGGAGCGCGCATTTTACGATAAAAAATTTGGCAGTTGTGACATTTCTGGACGACAGTAATACAATCTTTGAATAAGGACGGCCAGAAATAGCCAGCGTGCAAAATCTTTTGGGCTGTGGCATACCCAGACATATGACCGCCACATGCTCCAGAGTGGTAGTCATTAAGAACCTTCTCAGCCTCATCATGAGTAAGGCAATGACGGAAGATGGAATCCACCCCACAACGATAAAGTGTATCTCCAATAATAGTGTAAGGTTGAGATTGGAATCGTATTTTCCGACGTTGAGATCGTGAAGTATCTGGCCGAAAAGATTGGGTTTGGAGATAAACAATGATATCTCCATACCATGGATCAATGGTGCTGATAAGGAACAAGGATTCATCCGCAAGGGATTCTTCTGCCACATGTTCGGTATCAGCACAAGGGAAATCACACATTAGTTCTGCAAAAACCAAAGACTTCTTTGACTTGGCCTTCTCAAATTCCAAGTCAAATTCCTGCAGGATGACAATCCATTTGGAATACTTGCCCCCTAGCAATTGTTTAGTCAAAATGTATTGCATAGGGTTACAGTCAGAAATGACAGTGGTTTTGCGTATCAGAATGTAGTGACGAAAATTCTAAACAGCTTGGACTGCAGCTAAGGCCAGTTTCTCCACATGTGAATATTTTAACTCAGTGGGAGTTAGAGTCCGACTAAGGTAATATATCACATGTTCACTTTCGAATTCATCCTGTTGAACTAAAAACATCCCAATAGTGGAATGGGAAGCAGCGAGGTACAAGAAGTAATCCTGGTTGTAGTTGGGAAGATGCAATAATGGCGCATGGGTCAACGCATGTTTTAGAGCATCAAAAGATTTGTCAGCAATCTCGTCCCAAAAGAATGGAGCGTTTTGTTTCAACAACCGGGTGAAACCTTTTGTAATCTCGGCATAGTTAGGAATGAAACGACGTAAAAAGTTTGCTTTCCCTTGCAAACTCTGGAGTAGGCAAAGAGTCGAAGGAGGTGGTAACTTGACAATGGTTTTGACCTTCGAAGGATCGATGCGAATTCCGGCTTTCGATACAACAAATCCCAGTATTCAACCCGTTTCAATATAGAAAACACACTTGTGCGGATTAAGCCTAATCTGATAATGCCTACATCTCATGAAAATGGCTCGTAAATGAGTGAGATGATCGGCTCTTCGTAATGAATGAACCGGTAAATCATTGAGATAGGGCTGCAGAATGTGCTTGATGTCATGAAAGGCGTAAGACATGGCCCTTTGAAAAGTTGCTCCAACATTCTTCAGTCCAAAAGGTAACTTGCAATAAGCAAAGGTCCCCCATGGACAAATGAATGCCATTTTTGGTTGATCTGCAGGTAGAATATTAATTTGATTATAACCGGAAAAGCCATCCATAAAGGAGAAAATTCCACTGTCGTCACAATCATCGATAATTTGATCGATATAGGGCATGGGATAATTGTCCTTGGGACAAGCACGATTAATATCCCTATAGTCGATGCATATTCTTATTTTCCCTTGTTTTTTATTAACTGGAACAATATTCGATACCCAATCCGTTAAAGGAATTGGATAAATGAAACCTGCTTTAAGTAATTTCTCAACTTCAGTTTTGATGGCAACAGCTTTTTGAGGGTGAATTTGACGCAACCGTTGCCGGACGGGTTTAGCATCCGGGTAGGTTTTGATTTCATGAGCAATGATTGAAGGATCGATTCCTGGAATTTCCTCATAGGACCAGGAAAACACGTCGCGGAATTCTTGAAATAGGGCTTTATATGTGTTGACTTCAGTGTCTGTACAAGAAGCACCTATGTGAATGTTTTCAACAATTCCAGGTTTGACTGAAATGTCGATAGGAATCGTGCGAGAAATATTGGCTAAATTTTGCTCAGAATCAGGATGTTTCAGTGGATTCTGCGGTTCTTGGACATATTCAACGGTGAAAATGGATGAAAAATCATTTTCAAAATGATCAATCTTGGGTAAAAATGAAGACCTATGATGGAGATCCTCCCATGGTAATGCATTAACGGATAACAATTCCCGAATTTGTTCATCAGTGTGAACGGTTTCTAAAAAAGTTGTTGACTCCGAGGTTGAAATTGAAAGTGATTTCCCATTGATCTCATTCACTAGATCAGGGTTGGTTGAATTTGAGTCGGAAAACGACTGTACTGCCTAATAAGCAACTTCAAAGGGACTCAAAGGCATAGCATCGCCAAGAGATTCCACCTCGGATTTGAATGGAACGACCCAAGGATCATCAAGAACAATGGATTCTGACGAAACCATATGAATGGTTGCGAAAGGAGACTGTACGTTGGGAGGAGGAAAGGAAAAAGTTCCGAGTAAACCCAAATCTTTAACTAATCCTACTCCAACATCCTTATAAGGGATAATAGTTTTTCCAACATGTTGAATACTCTCAGCAGAGGATGGGTCGGATGAGAAATAAGTTAACTGATCTATTGTTACAAACTTTCCGTTATGTGGGAATTTAATAAGTTGAAAGACTGAGGAAACAACAACAATCATGGCGTAAGACCAGCTACGACCCAAAAGAAGGTTGTAATCTAGAGGGGCATCAACCACCTCCACATCTAGATTAACAGTTTTTCCTTCAACCCCTATAGGCAAGTCCTGTAGAATGTCATAAGGATGAAACCCTCGGCCATCAAAAGCCTTTAGAATTGTCAAGGACTGATTAAGCGTAGGAGAACCAAGGGTTTTCCAACACTGTATCGACATAATACACGTAGAAGCTCCCTCATCAATCACAGTCCTAAAACAAGGTCTGTTTTTGACTAACACTGGAATCTGGAAAGCCATTTGATGAGGAAGGCGAGGTGTACTATTTTTTAAATCGAAGACTATGAGGTTTGAGTCCTGAAGATCAACAGCTCCTATAGTCGATAGTAGCATTTTATGCTGTGCTGGACATGATTGCAACACTTCCAAAGCCGACATTGCTGAAGGTGAAACAACTAAATCTTCAACAATGTTATAGTTCTGAGCAGCTCTCGCATGAGGATTGAAAGCTGACTTTCGAAGTATACCCTTGGCGGGTGGTTTGATTATTAAGTCAAGATTGGGTTTCTCAATCTATAGTGGAGCGGAACTAGACGGAGCTGAGGTTGATGGATTGGAATTGGAAGATTCAGCTTCCTTTCCACCAAAAGGACTTTTACTCCCGTAATCTTGCGATCGTGTCGCAATCCTTACATGTGACATCATCATTATGGGTTCTTCCGAGGCATTAGAGGAAGAGCCTATCATTTTACTATCTTGATTTGGAAAAGGATCCTTCAAAACCTTGGGTGTTTGCGAACCTTTGACGATTTTCACAACCTCAACACGATGTGGGAAATCCCTTGTAAAGTGCTCCTCATCGCAGATGAGACAAGGATAGCGAGGTTTTCGTTTCTCGTCAGTAGATTTAGTTTTCTCGGATTTCTCCTTTGAGTTCTACTTGTTCTTCTTCTTACCTTTCTTTTTGCTGTTAGATTTTGATTTGGTCGTGGATGATTCCATGACATGAACATCGACAGAAATTTCAGGTGAAGACTCTCCCTTAGGGGAATCTGGTAAAGTTATTATGGGAGAAGAATTCTTGGAGGATTTCTTCTTACTTTTAGTATTAACGGTACCAATCATACCATCATCGGCATGAGACCCTGAGGGAGGTGCAGCTATTTGATTTTGTTTCAGAAGGTCGGGGATTTTCTCATGCAACGTACCTGACTGAGTATAAACTAAGTCAAGGTACTAAGCTTGAGCAATTACTTGCTCTTCTGTAACTACCCCTGCCTTAGCGACATCTTCAGTTATCTTTGGTAATAATGATTTCACAAACCATTCTACCAAAATTTGGTCCGGGATAAAAACTTTCACAAAATGACGTCGACACCGCCATTCATGAATATGATCTGAAATATAAGTAGACGTCGACTGCTTTAACGAAGTTAATAATTCCTTGCCATTGTCATATCGAACTGGCAGCTGAAAATGCATAAGGAAGTGGTTAACTGACTAAAATTATAAAAGGAGCCTCGTGGCAACTCAATGTACCACTTGGCTGCAAGGCCAATCAAAGTGCATTGAAAAAGACGAGGATGAATGGAATCATCTATAATGGAATTTGAACACCAGAGATGGTAAGTCATCACATGATTAGACGGATCTTCTCCTGGCTTCCACTCAAACTTAGGTATATCACTGGGCAACTTATTTGGCATCGGCGGCTAAAACGGAAGATAATTGATTGGATCATTCGTAAGGCATGACAAGTCAAGAAAATCCAAAGTTGCTATGAATGGTAACTGACGGTTTGGATCTTGAAAACTTGGGGTCATAAGAGCAGCCCCAGGAGGAGGATATCCAGGATAGCTTGGTATCAGATTCACATTTGGCATATTATATCCTACTGGAAAACCAGCATTAATCGGACCATAATGGGGTTGTTGATATGTATACCCAAGGTACGGTTGACACTAATAAGCCGGGTTTTACACAGCGGGTCCATATTGGTACTTCCCTTGGTACGGTTGATAAGTAAATTGTGGTTGACTTGTAACAACCATACTAGGCCCAGGTTGTCCTGCAGGCATAGAAACCGGAGTCTGGATTATAGGTCCAGACTGGGGTAAAGAGGCCTGAGGAGTTGATACAAGACTAGTAGAAACGAGAGCCGTTGATACTCAAGAAATAGGTGAAGTGGATTGAACAGAAGCCGCAGTAGTTGCAGCAAACGTTTGGGACGGAGTTCGTGGCGAATTAGGCCCAGGCCGGTGAACTTCCCCAGGTGTAGCAGTTTGAGAAGTAGGCTGGACAGGTTGCTGGGGTGAACCAGAAACAAAAGACTATCCAGATTGAGATGACAACTGCACACTGGGTTGCGGAGTCTGTGGATCCCACACCACGTTCATTCCGGGGTATGGACCCATAACAGGTTGAATGTATTGAGGACCAAAACCAGGTTGAGTGTAAGATTGATAATTATATGGTACATTTCCGGGTCCTTGAACAAATGATTGACCTGAAGGTGCTTGAAAACCTTGAGGTTGATACTGACCTTGAGGTTGATACTGACCTTGGGGTTGGTACTGACCTTGTGGTTGGTACTGACCTTGGGGTTGGTATTGACCTTGAGGCTGGTATTGACCTTGAGGTGTATATTGATACTAGGGTTGGGCTTGAGGTACATAGTGATACTGGGGTTGACCTTGAGGAACATATTGTCCTTGAGGTTGCCCCCTAGGTGGTAATGGACTACCTTGGGGTCGCCCCATAGGTGGTATTGGAGTACCTTGTGGCTACCCCCCAGACGATATTGAACTACCTTGAGGTTGAGGATTAGGAGTAGTACCAGACATCATAAGAATCTCTTCAACACTTAACGGTTTAGTTCCATTATGACCAGGAGATACGGCATAATCGATGGGTTGAGGAGAAGCTCCTGAAAACGTACCAGATACAGATTGATACCCAGGAGGAACAAAGGACCTCCATGTAAAAAGGTTTATGGCATCTAAGTAAACAAGGATGACTGTCTCGACATATTCAAGGGAGGATGATAACCTCTGGGTGTTGGGTGAAAAGGAAATCGAGGTGGTGAAGACGTGAGACCTGGATTTTCTAAGAAATTGGTCAACGAAATATACCAAGCGTCACCTCTAATGGGACTAAATAAAAGAGATTCATGCTCCCTATGTTCAATAGTCGGTTGATTTTCAGGGATGCTTATACCTTTGTCCAGACTTGAGCTTACAATTTCTTCGATGGAAATGAGTTTAGAAGGAAGATTCTCGGTGATGATATTTTCTACTCTGGGTGAACTAGGACCACTAGAAACAGGAGAAGCAAATCCTGAAGTTGGAGTAGCAGCAATTTCAGTTTCAGGCTTAGAGATTTTAGGTTCTTCGGTTGCCGATATAGTAGGAGTGATACTACCAGTAACCTCAGAAAATGAAATCGGTTCAGAAATATGTTCTGTTGCTTGCACTATATAATCAAGATGTACAATCAACGAAGACTCTCCGGCCTCCGGTGACCCAACCCTACTTTCATTAGGTGTGACAAGGGCTCCCAGCCCTTCTAGCTAACTTGGTGTAAATTCGGGAGGCTGCCCCCGAAGTCGACGGGATTGTCTCGGTAATTTAGCCACGATTAATCTAATTACTTCACACGAAAATAAAGAAAAATCTCAAGAAAAACACCTAAAGTCTCTAGAGAACCAAACAATTTGAATCACACGCCTAAAAAATCTAGGAGATCAAACCACACACAAACAATATCTTTTCGGATTGAAAACACTAGTTGGTGATGAAATCCAATGTCATAGAGTTCAATACAGAAATGGCGGTTGGAACAGTTACCTCGACAACCTGCTTAATGAAACACACTGGCACAAGTTTCTCCACTATAACCGTCTCGAGTGAAGATAACCCCCTAGAGAGTCCAAGTGAGTCTAGTCGACATCTGCTCCAGGTACAGTGGGATCTTCCCTCCACCGTCACCTAGGAAAGAATCCTAAAGATTATGGTCACTAAGGTCACCAACAGAAACAAATATACCTAGGGGAACAATCTACGATCCGATATGCACGCAAGGGCAGAGTAACAAGCTCAATCCCCTTGAAGTCTCCTTGAAATAATCCAAGGTTTACCAAAAAGTGACCCCAGGCTCCTCGACAATGGTTAATCCAAGGTTTACTATTTTTAATACGTGAATATCTTCTATCGTTCTCAATGAGGAAGGATTGATTCCCACACTAGTTCGGATATGATATCATGCTTCTCCTTTAAGAGGAACTTTCCCAGAGCATAGATGTAACAATTGGATTTTCTTCCTACCACAAGATCGACTACTTGTTTGTTTAAACTACCTTGGAAAGTTAAT
Source organism: Pinus taeda (assembly GCA_000404065.3). Classification (NCBI taxonomy): domain Eukaryota; kingdom Viridiplantae; phylum Streptophyta; class Pinopsida; order Pinales; family Pinaceae; genus Pinus; species Pinus taeda. Next base: position 6,242 of record APFE031012592.1, on the reverse strand, counting down.
TACTCCCTACTCCAAGATACTAGCCTAAGCTATGTTGGTGAAAAGAGTCCTAGAAAACAAAATAATTGCTAGATTGATTTTAATTAAGCGTTAATTTTATTGTTTGTTCTTTAAGTCAATGGGTGTGGAGATGAAACTTTGTGGTATGAAGACTCGACTCCAAAACACTAAAAATTCACCTAAGATGATAACAATTCCTTTTCTTTTTCAATGAATATCCAGCTAAGGAAGAGTCGAAAATGCAATGCTTGGAAAATCAAATCTTTCTCTTAACATACAATTGAAAGGAAACTTTTGTCTTTTCCAAAAACTTTTTAAAACGAGACTACTAATGATACTCAAAGAAAATCCCTTTGCTTTTCAACAATCAACAACTACAAGAAGAAGCAATTCCCTTAAGAGAGCTTTTAAGATTTCTAGAAAAACTCTAAAAAACTATTGAAAATGAATTTTCAACAAGCTTGTATAATTTCTACGAAAAACTCAAAAACTATGATCTAATCTTTAGATCTAAAATGAAAAATGGATTGAAAAGACACTTGAAATGTTTTTGAGGATGTTCAACTTAGTGTTTCAGCTTAACTAAGGATCAATTTGTTCAACTCAACAAACTAATCAAAAACACCCAATTATATTTTAATAGAAAAAATGAAATTCAAAACTTTTAATCAAGTTCAATCAAAGTTTTGCAAAAGAGACAAATGGGATCTAAGTCTCTTGATGGATAGATTCTATAAGCCAGTCAAACTCAGCAAGAAAACCAGACAGACTAGGGTGATCTAAGGCTGTAAGGCTTCAGATCTCTGAGCTACTACAAAGACCAAGAAAAAACCAATCCAATCAAACAAAACTTCTTTGAAAATCACTCCAAACACAAATGCCAATGAAAATTAACTCAAAAGGAACTTTTGTCAAGACAAATGTAGGTCTGGGCATATACTGATAGCTATGGATAAGAACTAAACCTAACTGGGTAGATGGATTTTAGGTTTTTCAAATTTTTGACAGGGGTTCATAGGCATCCAATAAAACCAGGTGCGGTGCCACTCTGTGTTACACTGTAATAGTGCGGATAGGTCCACACTGTAACAAACTCAGAGGATGTGGTCCTCTTCCAAAATTTCAAAAAATAAAAAATCAACCAAGATCTAACCAGTACCCAAACTCACACCAATCAAGGCAAAATCAGAAACAAAAACTCAAGTTTCTCAAGTCAAAGTGAAGACAACACAAAATCCAAACCAAACCAGTCCCCAGTGGAGTCGCCAATTTGTTGGCCGGATAAATCATTCTTGCAGACAAGACCGATCTCCCTAGTATCTAATGATATCTAGCAACAAAGAGAACAAGCAAACCTATTTCTCTCTAAACATGTTTCAATTCAATAATGAATACTATGAAGTGTAAAAGACCCTACCTCGGTCCAATGCTTGTTTGAGGCAGTTTTATCCCAACAGCTTCAAGAAATTCTCGTTCAATAACCTGCATACACAAACAAGCACACGTTAAAGCATACCTGCGTATAACAAAACATGTTCATTATGAAGATCAAGGAGCTCATAAAACAAACCATTAGAGACAGTTCATTGAGAAAAATAAACTTGATTGTATTAACTTTATGAATAAAAGAACTTTACAACCTTTGCCTTGATGTTGCACAAGTCCTTTCTAGGGTCCAGCAGGGGTCTCCTCTACTTTGACAAGCCTCACTCACTTCCCAAATGACATGAAAGGTATGTGATCTCTCCTCTCACAAGCTCAATAAGGAAGACTAGTTTTCAGCAACATTTACCCTCAAGAATCTTCAGCTTTCAACCTCCTCTATAACCAGCCCAATGCATGAATTTATAGTGCAAATCAAGGAAGTTGTAGGACCACCATTGAAGGGATAAGTTCCTCCTTCAACGGGATAAGCACCTCATGTCATGGAGTTAGTGCCCTTAGTTATGGAATGGATGAACCAAGGTGGAGCGGACTTGCCAGCGTAATATTCCTTCTAGAAGTGTCTAGAAGTGACCCAAGATAAGTTTTTAAGAATGAACTCACGCCTTTTTAACTTTTACAAGGGTTCACACCCATCACTCATTATACAGAGCGGTCAGGTTCGCAGGAAACATGACCATTAGGTGCGGCACCGCAGGCAATGCTAGGAGAAAGTGCGAAACTAGGATTTGAGATATTTTTAAGGTCTTTCTCCCATTTTCAAGGCTTGACATGAAGAGCTGAGGTTTAAAACTTGCAAAGGAGGTATGTATGCGTATTGATGGACTCACACAAACTATAGAAAGTCATGGTGACAAATTTTTGTGTAACAAACTTTCCTCCTCCACCAAGTCAATCTTCCAAGATGATGAACCAAACACCAAAATTCAAATTTTTTCAAATGCTTCAATCAAGCTTCAAGTCAGAATTTCAGCCCTACTACAGCCTTGCAACCTCATCCCTCTAGTAGCTTCAAAATTTCGCTCATGTGATTCAAAGGAGAGAAACAATGGTCTCCAAACTTCTTCGCTATGGTTTGTTCTCCTTCGCTAGATTTTTTCTCCTTCTTCTAAGAATTTCACACTCTTTTTTCTTCTCCAACAAATACAGATCGAACTTCTTGTGAATTTTTTCCAAATGAGGTTGAATTGTTGCCTTTGTATAGTGGATTTTGCCTCCCAATGAGGCTAACTTGTCTATGTTGAGGCAGACTTGGTGGAGGAGCCATAAATGACTCATTTTACATAAAAATGAATTTATTTCATGATAAACAAAGTCCAAGAAGGTTCTATTACATGGTGACATGGAAAAAGGACCCTTGACATAAACCCTAGAAGCCTACAATGGAGGATTTGACTTATTAATCATTGACACAAGCATGAAACCCATGGTTAATAAGTCAATTTATTTTATGATAAAATTTAATTTTCTTCCTTTTGGCAAATACATTAAATTATGACTCAAATATGATTATGAATATTGAAACTAGTTACATTCTTCAACAAAATGTTGAATGTAATCATCAAGAATAATTTTCTACACTATGGGTCACCAAAGAAAAATATCCTATAGCTACTCCTAGAAGAGAGGGGTAAAAAAACCATGTCCTAGAGACATTTGAGCATGCATCCACCTCATGGATATTCTATTGCACATCATTTCATGAACATCCCTTGGATTCCATGCACGCCTCCTAGAGTTAGTTACATCACACAAGATTTAATGCCATTGAAGGGTGCCCTCCCTTAGTTTATTATTTTGCATGTGTGGAGGTCTTGCTTAAGGTTTTTGTTGAGTACATTGTCATTGATGTCAAAGAAGGTGTAGGATGTCAAAGTGGGAGAAGTGCGGGATATCTTCATGGATGTCCTCAGCATTCTGAGATGATGCAATAATGAAACCCTATATTTAGGGTTCATATTCCTTGGATAATGGACATACTCCACACTTCTTCAGGATTTTGAAGTAGCAAATCTGTGAATTTTTCTTGGAGACCCTTTCCATTAGATTCTACTTGTCATGCCAATTTCGTTGATAGGAGGAGTGTGGAGTGATAAAAAGGTGTCTTTTAAACTCCTAATTACCTCACATTAATTGTCAACCCAGGGACGACTTTTTATTTCAAGAGTGTACTCAGTTTGAGGCGGCTATTTACTCAAGAGTAATGTTTAGTAGTACAGTGTTCAAAGAACACAAGAGTAAACAGATGCTAAACTATGACTAAATTACTTCAAAAGGATAAAATCACACAAGGCAGCTTATCAATCAAGGGTGCGGAAGCGATAACCCATCCCTCTAGAAACTGATGGAAAGGAAATTAGAGCATGGACCATAGGTCTGGGAGCTAGGCAGCGACTGCTGAGGCTCACTACAGTCACACCAAAGCAACAAATACAAGTAAATGGAAAGGCAGAAAGTAAAATGGAACAACAGTAAATGGAACAACAATCAAAAGAACTAAATCTCGCGAGTCAAAACCAACTGATTCACACTCTGATATAACATTGTTTTCCCCTCAAGCAAACTGGATGGAATATACTTTATGGAACAACACTCATTGATGAATTATAGAACAGCAATAATCAACCATATATGCACGCCTCACATTAATATAGTAATCTGAGAATGAAGGATAATATAACTATGTTTCAAAACAGAGTAACATTACTTTCAAGTTCCAATAATTGTTATTTTACATGGATCCAATGACAATAACATTCACACCGATGCTCTGTAACAGAAATAGCTGGTTTGAGATTAAAATCATACGATTCAACTCTAAAGAGATCCAATTATACAGTTCAGAGTCATTACATGGATTTTCTGAGAAAGACCATTAATGCATTGATCATAACAGAACATAGCATAACATATGAAAGATATATCAGATTACCAAGTAATAAAGATAAGAAAACCACGCATAAATCACGATATAATGATACAACAGCAATTGTAAAGATATGATACACAACAGCAGCAGCGTACTCCACCAGAGGCTAGGCCCTTAGCCGCCAGCGGATGCTGCTGGGTTACTTCAGAAGGAAAAGAGTGAACAACAATGCCCAAATTATGTATTAATCATTAAATGGTGAAATCATTACAATAGTTGAAGCTTTGAGACTTACAGCATAAAAAAATCCTTCCTTCCTCCTATCCTATCATGAATCCTTGTTTCTGAATCTCTAATTCAAATCATCAATTCTCCATCATTCGAATCCCCAAAGTCATCCTGAAGTCATCCCCATCTCTGATCTTTGTTTTCATTTAAATAGAGAAAGATCAGAGAGCAGTTACAACATAGATAATTAAAACATGATTTCTTTTACAAAATTGGATTGATTCTAACCAATTTATCAACAAGAAAATATATTTCCATTTATCTTCCAACAAGAGCAAGGCGAATTTGGGTTTGCAGCTGAGATTTGGAGGACGGCCGCAACAACAAATCTGAGAAAATCATGCTCAAAGAACCCTGTATTTCTCTCTGTACAAGCCGAATTTGGGCAAACGATTCTTCATCAAAGTTAATTGGGCCCGTTCTGGACAAAACCCATGTTCCGGATTTTCCAGATTCATCTTCATTTGCTCAGAATCTCAACCGCAAAACTGTCACTCCTTATTCCACCGAATTTCTGAGTTGGCACTTTTAAAAATCAAATCTTCAATCTGGAAGTTACCTTGGAGGCTAAAAATGGTGAATAATGTTATAACCAACTTATTAGAACTATCATTGATAAAATAATTCATAATCATCAATTTATTAGAAATAAAGGAGAATAAATAATATTCATCCATAACATCATAAATCATTTATAAAATGGATTTAAATGATAAATTATAACAAATGATATGATGAAGAATAGTGGAAATGGGCGGGATAAGTGTTCAAAAGTGATAATAATAACGGCATATTAACGGCCCAACATACCCCCGCACTCAATATGTTGCATGTCCTCATGCAACGAAAACTGAATATATTGCATGTCTTCACGCAACCCAAAGACAGTATAATGATACAACAGCAATTATAAAGATATGATACACAACAGCAGCAGCATACTCCACCAGAGGCTAGGCCCTTAGCTGCCAACAGACGCTGCTGGGTTACTTCAGAAGGAAAAGAGTGAACAGCAATGCCCAAATTATGTATTAATCATTAAATGGTGAAATCATTATAATAGTTGAAAGCTTTGAGACTTACAACATAAAACAATCCTTTATTCCTCCTATCCTATCATGAATCCTTGTTTCTGAATCTCTAATTCAAATCATCAATTCTCCATCATTCGAATCCCCAAAGTCATCCTGAAGTCATCCCCATCTCTGATCTTTGTTTTCGTTTAAATAGAGAAAGATCAAAGAGCAGTTACAACATAGATAATTACAACATGATTTCTTTTACAAAATTGGATTGATTCTAACCAATTGATCAACAAGAAAATATATTTCCATTTATCTTCCAACAAGAGCAAGGTGAATTTGGGTTTGCAGCTGAGATTTGGAGGACGACCGCAACAGCAAATCTGAGAAAATTGTGCTCAAAGAACCCTGCGTTTCTCTCTGTACAAGCCGAATTTGGGCAAACTGTTCTTTAAATAAGTTAATTGGGCCCGTTCTGGACAAACCCCATGTTCCGGATTTTCCAGATTCGTCTTCATTTGCTCAGAATCTCAACCGCAAAACTGTCACTCCTTATTCCAGCGAATTTCTGAGTTGGCAGATTTAATGGTCAAATCTTCAATCTGGAAATTATCTTGGAG
>APFE031012581.1:48235-78902 GCA_000404065.3 Pinus taeda | reverse complement strand
AATAATGCTCATTGGAAAAGCACATAGAGAGATACAACGAGCAAGGGCATCTCTAGGCAATATGCCTGAGATTGCCACTAGAATGATAAATGTGCTAAACTACAGAACAAGCTCCCAGCTCATCAAAATGGGAATTGGAAACAAGACAGAGACCATCTCACTGATAAAAAGGGTCTTGACATTGAGAAACCTGATTCAGACCCTGGAAGCAAGAGTCCAGGATATGCAAGCAGACATCAACAAGTTCCAGAACAGGTTTATGGCATTGCAAAACAAGGGTCTGCCTAGCCTGCTGGAGCCATCAGGAAAGTTTCTCTCACATGAGAAATATGCTAAGAGAGTGAGCACTTTTGCAGGAAATCAAATCTCAGAGGCAGCTAGTTCATCAGCAGAAACAGGACCAGTAACAGGGCAGACCCTCTTCAACAGGGTAGAAAGTTTATTTTTTATTATGAATGAAATCACACATTTGTTTGATGAGCCTCCCCATTTTTACAAATAAACAGAGTCAGATGAGACCATGGGGTCAATTTTGAGGCATCAATTGCCTACACCAGATGTGTGGGAAAATTTGATACAATTACTGTTAAATCAAAGTCAGTAATTATGTTATTACTTTTTGAAAATATTTAAATTATCATACACAGGAAGATAAAGACACATCAGCAGGTATGCAGAAAGAGGCTGAGCCAACTCATCACAAGTATTCGGCCAGCACAGCAGCACGAGCAGTCACAGGTGACAAGGCCGAGAAACTACAGGAAAACACAGCTGCACAGACACATCATTCAACAGTTATAACAAAGCGCTCAACCGACTCCGTGAGCTCCAAAGGTCAAAATTGTTCTGACAGGAGTTAAGAGCCTTTAAAGTTCATTAAAGATTGTAATAACTTTTCATCTGCAATCTCTGTACGAGTTAAAGAAGATATTTTCTCTCTCAGATGACTCAATGCCTGAGATATTTTGTATAAGACTGCTATATATTCCCCCTCGCATTTGTGAGCAGGGGTTGGACATTGGATGTAAGAAATCTTTTTCATATCTATTTTGCTCCTCTTCTACTGTAATTATCAGAGAACTAATACAAAGGATGATGGAATTTCCAAAGCTTTGTGTTATTTGATCTTGTCTAGTGCTTGGTTGAAAGTTGCAGGATTCCTGCGTATCTCATGACTCAATAAGTTTCCCTTGTACCTCTTCGTTATATGTTTGTTGATCTTTCATATATGTTTCATGTTTCCATGTTTGACCTGTTAATAGCAAGGAAAAAGAATAGTTCAGGACTTAATCACAGAGTACCCTGAACTCAATCTAAGCTATTTTAAATGTCTTTTCTTCAGTTATGGTAATGAAAGTGTAATTCTTAATTGCTACCTTTCATACTATATCATCACAGTGATTTATTATTTCAGGAATTCAAGTTTGCTCCTGAGGAATACATCCCTTTCTCACATCCGAGCTTAGTGAAAAATTCTTAACTGCTTTTCACTGGTTGTTTACACTCCATAATCACAATTTAAAGTTTGTTTCATGAAGTATCTAAATGGCCCTGTAACTCCAGTTGCATCAAACTCAAGATTTCAAATAACCAACAACCACAGACTCCATTACCCAATGGATTAACTTCACCTGCAGAACTACAATTTTAAAGTTTCAGAAAGACATCCTCCCAACCAAACATAAATCAAAGAAACCTTCACTTCATAACTAGCCTAAAAAATCCATAGAACAGAGACAAACCTTAAAGAGAGAGCCCTCTCTGATTACAGCTGGGCTAGAAGCTGTAATCCAAAGATTGGTTAGTAGTTACCCCGGCCGTATTCCCTTGGGAGTCATAGGGAACAACCTGGGTGTTAACACAACCAACCTCCAAAATTTTTCCTATGCTTCATTTTGGAGCCTCCATTCTCAATTAGAACAACTCATCTCGTACTAACCCAGGTAGTTATTCTTTGATTGAGCTTCATCCTTTGCATTAGGACTTGTGTTTTCTTACTTGGTTTACTGTGTAATCTATAAGGCAATCACATGACTTTGTTTCCACCTATTTTTGTGCTTGCCTTAGAGAATTGCATAACCCTTGAGGGAAGCGAGCATTGCTCTTGGTAATTGTGCATTTCAATCTCACAGCGGGCCTTCATCTCCAAAATTTCACAGAGCTAATGGACAACCAAACTTCCAGTGGGAAATTATGCAAAACATGAGAGGAAACCTAGAGCCACTCAGGCTAGAAATTGTGCAGGACCTCATTGTGCTCAGAAATAAAACTAAAGGGAACAAAGCATCACTAGGAAGGAGGGATATATTATTAGTTTCCTGAAGATGGAACATTGCTATCTATAGAAGTTTCTTCTGAGTGTCGCTTTTGTCCTTCATATCAAGAATATGCATCATAAATTCCAATTGGCTCAATTATATGTAATGGATTCCTTTACACCTCATTTGTATATTCGATCATCAAGATCTATCATTCTTGAGGAGATTAAGGAACCTTCAGAGAATTGTTGTCCCATTTCCAGGTGAGCTTTGATTTTATTGCCTTTTGTCGCATTTTCTAGCACTTTTTATTGTTTAGCTTGTGAAAGTGTTGTTTCACTTGTTTTCTTGAATGACTATTGGGATTTTAACATTGTTTAGCTCGTATAAACATTTTTTCAAGTTATAGATTTCTATTCCTAAGTGTCGCATGAGTTTTCCCATTTTTGCACCAATGGTCGCTATTGTGGCGACTCTCTTGACACACTTCGTTGTCCTTCAGTTTTATCAATTGTTGCACTTCTTTCACATTCATGCATCAAGACTTAGTTATATTTTCACCCATCATCACACGATCGTTCATATGTGCTTGATTTTCACAATCCCCATGGGAAGATCTGGGTCCCCTTGCCCAAAACGTGCACTTCACTGAATGCACTGTGCAATATGGGAGCTCAAGGCCTTTGCCTTTCCTTCTAGAATTTAAGATCATATCTTGAGTTGGCTCCAACTGCACACTGGAAGCTCAAGCTCTTTGCCTTGGCTTCTGCAATTGCACAGATCATGTCTTGCACTGGCTCCAATAACGTACTGTGCAGTTCCATGAGCGAGTCTCCTAGCTTGGCCACATAGATTTTTAAATTTGTTGTCCCTCCTAGGCATTGGTCGAGAGTGAAATTCACATTGCACAATTCCAGTCATCAAGCTTCAACACTGACTACTTGGACTGCGCAGTGCGTAGTTCCCACAGTCAGTTAGTCACCCCTGTTAGTCAAAATTATGCAATCCCTCTCATCATATGCCCTGATTTCTTCTTGATCATGCAATACAGTTATATTTTTAAGAGCTAATTCTTTTTTTCCATGAGTGTCCTTTGTATCTCACAAGTAACCATACTCATGAAGGACTTCTCTCCAAAAGGCATTGTACCATGGAACCAAAAGAGAACTACTTCAAGGGAGACCACTGAAAGCAGTACTCTAGAGGGAGTTGAGCAAATGCGAGTTAACATGGCAATATATGCACACACTACACCATTCATAGAAAAGTTCTCAACACTAACATGGAAACAAGAGTAGCAGCAATAGAAGAAGGAAAAATTTGTGTACAAGATGAGGGGAAGAGGAAGTGGGTTACATAATAGTGGGAGAACGAAGCTACAAAGTGGAAGTGGATTCAATATTCATGTAGGAAAATTTAGTAGTAGAAAAAAAAGGAAGTAGAGGACATAGACATTAGAGTAGAGTAATAGATAAAATCAGACCTTACAGGTAGTAGAACTGAGATTGAAGCACGCAGAGAAAGAACCCAAGGAAGGATGGGAGCTGAGGAGGAAAGAACAAGATAAAAGTGGAATAGGAAGAAGAATAAAGGCAAGGCACAATGACATAGTAAACAATGCCAATACATGTTGATGAGCCAGAACAACCAACATCTACAGAAGAAAGTGAACAGATGAAGGTTCCATAACCATGCTAAACACAAGAAACAAGTCTAGCTAGAGATCAATGAGTATGTGGAGTAGCTAAGACGCGAGGCCACTAGAGAAGACTTGGAGATGAATGCACACAACATGAAGAAGTACATAGGTGGTCTTGTCAAGGTCAACATCATGCCGCTCATTCTTCAAAATGAGTTGGAAATAGGTTTTGAGACGATATGCCTAGATGCCATGGAGGAAAGATTCCTCCTTCAGGAAGACAACATCACGTAGTTTGGGGATACCATCATGCATTACCAAGCTTGGCATGTGACCGAGAAGCACCAAGTGGAGGTTTCCGACTTGGTATTTGCCAAAACTTTAGAGTCATAATGCTTTGCCTTGTTAGGCTATCTATAACTTATTTTTCCTTACATGGGTACAGGTGAAAAATGTAATATTATTTGTAAATATGTTGTAAGTCAAATTTCAAGCGTCATTAGTGGAATGTGAAAGGTCATCATGCTATGTAATTGATTACTTGTAAGGAAGTTGAAGAGTTGGGAGACTGGTCAAAGAACCAAAAAGGGGAATGTCAAGGTTCACCCCACCCTTTGTTATAAACAAAACCTCATAACTCATAGAAGAGGCTTTTGAGATCCAAGCGTTTGGCTAGGCTTAGGCTTATAGAAGGCTTGGGTGTATTGTGACGAGACTTGTCTTCTCCAGAACATCGAGCAAGTATACTTATTTGGAGGAGCAAGTGTTCTTGACGGTAATGTTCCACTATTGGGGCTAGTGGCTATCAACGATATATGTATGGATGGAAATTTCACTTATAATAATAATGACAAAGCCATCATGCTTTCATGCATATGTTGTTAGTGTAGTTTACTTCTTATGGATTCTTTAGTAATGTATGCTTTTTAACTTGCAATTCTATGAATCTTGTTGAAAGCGTGTTGTTGGATTAACCCATCACCCGGGTTTGTGGACTATTCCGCATTTTAGCTTGTGATGTCATTCCCCTCATGTGTTCCTTGCAAGTTGCGTATTATTACAAGATTCTAAGGGGCTCACTTCCTTTTTCCCTCCGTGTGTTAGAACCCCCATGCATCTCACTTGACTCACTACAAGTTCACACACTTCCTTCCAACCAAAGTCATCATACTTATCTATGTGCACTATCACAGTCAAGGCACTAAATTACCACCCACTGTTGGGACTCCTACTCCGAATGGTTTGAGGTCTAGTTGGGATATCTTACCAGGGAGATCCCCTGAATAATGGCAGGCTTAGAACCGTTACCACAACCGTAAACTAAAAATACACAAAATACATCTATCCAATGCTCATATGAGTTATCTTGTGCAATAGGAGGGTTCACCAATGTAAATACCAGAGGGAAGAAGTTATAGTTATAGTTTCCTTCTCTTTGTGTTTGTTGAACTTGCCTTACCCCTTTTTTTACTATGTAGATGAGGAAGCCACTCACACAATTATTTCTACTCCTAACTTTTTTAAATAAGTTTGATTTGGTCCTAGGGTTCATATCTTCATGATCCTCACTTTAGCAATTTCTTCATCTGGAGCATTTGTTGGCTCACTGAAAAGGAAAATATAGCTTCCTTAATTGTTATTTGATTTGAATGTTTGGAAACATTATTTAAGACTTAGTAATTTCCCTTTTCGGTTTTCTCATTTTATGATTATACTAGTTAAAAATTAAGGCTTGCAATGAAGCTTTCCAGTTTTGCAATAACCTATTTCCTTCTCACTCTCGAGTGTGCATGTATAGATTATTTCGAGCCAAACTAGATAGGGTATGTCTGAATTTTCCCTCTTCTCAACTTTTTTACTTTTAGGTTTCATTCCATATTTTAAAATTAACATTCTACCTTTGGTTTCAATGAAATTTTCCCATGGGATACTCTTGAGTCTATTTCCAGGTAATTATCAGCTACATTTTTTTGTTGAGTTTTGTATAGTTTTATTTACAATTATATTGTCTTATGATTCCTTTCCTTCGACTATTTACATTGGTACTCCATCTGAACCATCATGAGAGCTAAAGATTATCAATTCGAGAAGAAATTTCTAGGTTTCTCTAATTCTAAAATTCTTACTTCTTTGTACATGATAATTTTAAGTTCGAGGTCGAATTAAGGTTTTTTTGTAAATATTCTTGTAGTGTTGTGTATGCTATTGAAATATTGTTATGGTTGAGTTGTTGGTCCCATCCCTGTGTATTTAGTATTAACAAAGTCAATGCTCCAACCTTTCTATATAAATTGGTCCAAGGTTTTCAAGATTATGCTACTGTTAATTTGTATTTGTCTTTATGGGATACCTAACAATACTTACATGTTGTTGTCCTTAAAATGAAGGCCTTGTATTTGTAATTTTATGTAGGTAGACATTATTTTTTGCAAGAAACGCATGTTGTTGATAACATATGGTTGTCGATACTTGCTTAATATGTAGTTTATATTATGTTCCCTGCTTGATTATGGTGTATATTTATGAACATCTTCTTTCCACATTCTATTTTACTAGAAATGAAAACTTCAGTTAGTATTTTTGGAGTTTTAGATTATATTTCTATAAATTAAAAGTCTCATATATATACAAAATATACCTTACAGGGTAATTATTTTATTTATTAAAAGCCTCTCATTATATCAATGCTCAGCTAATGGGTGTAAATACGATTATACATATTTGCGTACATGTTTTTGTCGATATATTAAATTTGGGACCCTTGGAAGGTTCTTACACAGGGACTTGTGAACCATCTTCCAAATTCTCTTATATGTTTCCTGGATTGTTCCATAATAACAATTCCAAGTTGGTAACAATTTGGACTAGCCTAGGTTGCATCCTACTTATGAGCACCATTGATGGTCCAACTTGTATAAAGTATTAAATAATTATTTCTTCATAAATAAAATTGTTTATAACACATCTTAATCTTCCAACATTGATATAATAAACATAAAAAGAAATGTTCTTATTATAATAAAATCACATCAAAGTAGTCGAACCCCTATCTATTTCAATTCAATTAGGATACCAAAAAATTACCGAGGATAAGAGATTTCTCCACCTGATGAATGAGTTTAGATAACCTTTACCAGTAATCCTCAGAGCTAGTTTACTTCTAGAACAATTCCTTAGACAGGGACCAAAACAAGTCAACCTAGAACTTTCTGAACACACAAGGTTTGGATAGGTTTATTACGAACCTTCTAGTTCTACAGGGAGTTCCATAGGCCAACCAAATAAAAAATTATTTTCTTTTCTAGCATCTTACCCTTCCTCAACAAGGTTGCATCTTAGTAATCAGTTTCATTTCCTCTATTGGACCTCCTCCAACTAGGTTCGATGTCTCTAAGTTGCCTCGAGCCTTTTCCCTCTCATCCTCTTGGCTCCATTTTCCCAAATGAGATTATTTATGTATAGGGAGTGGAATAATTATGTTCTAATTGTTTTGTAAGTTAAACTCTCACCTAATATATTGTATCTTCACTAATTCTTTGGATGAACACAACCAATTTTATTAATTAAAAGTAAAATAAACACTTATGTTTATTGACCATTCAGAATAGGAATTCATTATTACTAATAGTCTTCCAAGTCATTTCAGTAAAGGTAATTAAAATATTTACAACTTACTAAGGGGTGTTACAGAATCCCCCCCTTAAGTGGAACACCATCCTTAGTGGTTGCTTCTAGTGTTTCAAAACAGGCTTAAATATCCTACACACATGAAATTTTCATCTTCCCACGTTGTATCTTCTGGGATAAAGTGTCTTCACTTCACTTTAATGTGGATGATAGATCTCTTCCATAACATGATTTCTATTTAATTGAGAATACCTATAGCTTCAACTTACATTCACAATGGTCAAAGTTGTCATTAGTTTCAATCGATTATTATTTAAGAAACACACACACGCACACACACAAATATGTATCGTGTAAAGGTCATCAACATCCTTCATAACTCTAGAAGGGTTAGAATCCTACACTTAATAAGAGTTATCCACGTCATTGTAAGGTCATTAATAATAGCAGTAAATCCTTTTACTTACCCAATGGCTATGCCAATACAAGCACCCCATCATGTGGTTCTACTATAAATTTTAAATCAAGGAAGTACCAATTTTATTTTCACTAATCACATAGTGGTAATAATATTTTTAGAAACCATTTATTATTCTTGTCTTTTATGATAGATTGCAATTAGTGTCTTGTTGTATTGGGTAGAATTACTACGCTTTTGTTTTAGTTTCAAATGTTACATATACATTAATCAAGTAGAAGTAGAGTTTAGGATAATGTTCTTTTTCTTTCCATGTTCAAGTTGTGTATATTGTTGTCTACTTTTCCAAGTAAACATATTTATTCCCATCTTGAGCTACTTTGCAATTTCCTTTTATATCTAAAACTATGTGTCCACTTTGTAGCATTCCTTCAATTTTTACCCTTTTCATCCTGCATTATACGTTGCTGATGAAATTTATATGTAATTTTACTTACGTGTGTAGTCATTGGATTTCTCCCTTGCACACTTGTGTGTTTATTAACTGTCTCACACTCTCTATGTTAATTTATTATATTTATTTTCTTATAGATTGACACACAACATGTTATTCACTTTATTCAACAACAAATTATTTTAATACATTTAACCCACAAGGTCATGTGGAGTTGTTAATAAATAGAAATTTTATTCCAGTAGGGGAATAACTAATTATCTTGTTATACCCCTAAACAATAATCATAATTGTTATCATCATCTCCTTTTTTTTCTTTTTTTTTATGTTCAAGAAATATTTCTTACCGTGTTCCCGTGATGGATTGTAACCAATGATATATAATTTAGGCACCATCATAATTTCATGATATCAAATATGCCCCCAATAACTTACCACCTCCACAAAAAACATTTCCTTTCTCCTTGTTCAAGTTAACCCAATCATATTCATGTTAATTATCCATGAGTGAGTTCATGTTAAAGTATTGATCATGCCTTTACAATTTAGTTAGTTTTCCGTATTTTACTCTTTTTCTTGTCATCTCTCCTCAATAAAAAATCAAGATTTTACTACATATGGGTTTTTCCTTATCAAATACTCCTACCCCACCAGGTTACATAAAGAAAGTGACATGCAAGATCTCACTTCAAGTTACATGCTAAATGCTTTTTCCTTTCAACTCGTTCTCATTTTTCGCACACTCTAGTGACATTAGAATTAACTATGGCACCCATCATTCATTCTATTATTTTCCTCTCACCTAATGATTTGGAATCTTATTGTGTATTGTCACTGCCATATATCACATCTGAAGTAACCTGACTTACTCGATTATCACTCTTCTATTAAATTAACTTACCAGCCAAAAATAGTCAGAGCTATAACTTTCACCAAATAGTTTGCTAGGAACTTGGCTCGATCAAGCATTAATCACATCACGCTCCCAATTATGATATCTTATACCTCACCATATGAAACGCCACACATTCTGAATTCAATTCTCTCACTCATTTAACCAACATACATAGGATTTCATTATCGACTAATTTTTTTTTAATCTGTAACTTCATTATTTCTAACCTATTAAAATGGATCAAGACATGCATATAAACTTTAACATAAAAGTAATCAAACACTCATATGAAGTCATATATTTCTCTTAATTCCATTATATATTTATTCATGTAACCTTTATACATCTAGATATGAAAAAATAGTACTTTCTTTCATTTACGACACGAATCGTAAATGCATAAGTGCTTAAAATACTCTAATTAATTTACAAAAGGACATCTCCTAATAGAAAATTTTTGCAGTTTTCTAATAACTCATCATTTTCCTTCTAATGATGAATAAATAATTATTATTCTCTTATAGTACAATTCCTCTCAACATACACATCAATATTCACAATAGTCATACCAATAGTAACCTCGAACTAGTAATTTACTCTTGAAAATTTATGGCATAGAAGCACAAATCCACCCAATTTTGAATCAACCTCTAATTCCCCCCAAGCTAAGATGATTTTGGCCAACATAAGTAAATTATAATTATTCTCAATAATTTCTTTTTAAGATTATTCTTACCACATATTTTTTCTTTGCAATGTCCTGCCTTCTGGGGATCTGTGTCCCCCTTAGCCTAGCTTTTCTTATTTTTTCCTTAAGAAAACCTACATTCCTCTTGCAATGCTTTTCTCAGTCTTTCACTCACCGAATATATATATATATAATATATAATTATATATATATATATATATATATATTTATTTAATTTATTATTTAAGGTTAGGAATTTTAATTCAAATCTCATTTACTTCAGATTCATGCAAACATCTTTTACAGCTACATTTAAAAAAATAGATTATTTATTTACATCACTCTTCTTGATGATCAACTCATCGTAGCTCATTTTCAAACATACTATAATAATTACATATATAAAAAATACAAATAATTTTACCATAATGAGGGTATTACAATTATTGTAACACTTAAATATTATTTACTTTTGCACCAATAGTGGCTTTTTCCCGTTTCCAATAATGTTAGATGTTTAACTAAAGAAATATTTATGAATATCGATGTTATGAATATTGACCTTGTATGTTTCAATTTTTTTTTTTCGTGAAATTATCAAAAAGGCCTCACAACCATTCACAAGTGATCATCAATTAGATAATCCTTTACTTTCAAGATAATTTCATATACAACACCCAATATTTTTTTCCTAAACATACATATTTCATGTTTTATAATTGTTTAACAATGAGGAATTGTTATCAAATTTTATTTATGTTTATCTACACATGTAATTTCTCATTGTTATAGATCATGAACTTCCCTCTCTACCCAATATTCAGAGGTACCAGATATAAGTTACTAATGAACATGTGTAAATAAATAAATCTTCGAAGGAGTTGTTTGTTCTCCTAACATATCAGTTCTTGTAGGTAGGGGTACCACAACAATAATTCAATTAGTATTTTGATATCCTAACTTATATACACCAATACATTAGTTCACACTGTACTCATCAACACGGATTTTTCCGCATCTCCATTGACAGATGATATTATTGATGTTCTTATTATGGTTCAATTTCCAGAATCTTCAATTGGGATGTTCATCCCCTCAACTTATGTATTCATGTAAAAAACATAGTGGAATGGGACTCAAAATACTTCTACCTAGATGCACCCCATCTCATACTTCTGCGACTACATTAGCGTCAAAATTTGTCTTGTCGGCAAAGATTTCATATTGTTCCCCTCTTATTCTTCTATGGAACACATAAATAAGTTCTTGTTACACTGCCTCCAAAGAGGCACAATGTAACCACACATAAAAATAAAGTAATCCTAGAGTGTAATATAATATATATGATATAGTAATACTATATTGTGTCAAATTTCAATTTAATTGTCTTAAGTTAAAAGTATTACGGTCACATTTATTTTATATAATGCTTATAATAATAAACCCTTTCATTATAGAGGTGATATGAACCCCACCACTATATCTTTTCATTTGTAGGTTACGATATATATAAACATGATCAATTTATTTTTAGCTCATGAGGGATATATCAACTATATATGATTTAGATTTTTTTGTACTGTTTTCATATTTCTGTTGAGAATGTAGTAAATTGTTTTCATATTTGTGTTGAGAATGTAGTAAATTGATGGCCTATTTGACTTTTTGTTCTACCAACCCTTTTATCACCGAACTTTCCAGAGGTGTGAGATGTCACACATCAATGGTCATCGTCACTTTATTCTTTTCCTTTATGGACTCACTCAACTACAAAACGATCGACTCTCCAATGATTTGGTGTTCACAATCGATGGTGGTGAGAGATTTAGTCAGTTTTGGTAACCAAACTCCTATTTAACTGTCCCGAATTCAACTCATTTTTCTGCTCCTCTATTTCTCTGAGAGCCTTTACAACTCTAAACTAGAGAGACACAAAATATGTGCATCCAAAACATCCCTCAGTTATGTTCTCTAGTAGTAGGGTTCGCCGATGTAGATACTGGAGGTAAGAAGTAGTAATTATACTTTCCTTATCTTTTTGTTTGTCGAACTCGCAGATTGTTTAGAGTTTTTGTTTGTCGAACTCACGGATTGTTTAGAGCTTTTCAGGACAATTTATCTTTATCAATATTACGCTATTTGTTATGCTTTGGATAATGAAGACACTCATACAGTTCTCTCTGCCCCTTTGGGTATAAAAGTAGTTTGATTTCGTCCCAGGGTTTAACGTTTTCCCTTACTAGGTTTTAATAGAATTCGCCCATGGAATTCTCTTGAGCCTATTTCAAGGAAATTATCTACTACCCTTTTTCAGTTGAGTTTTGTATCATTTTATTTATAATTATATTGACTCATGGTTTCTTTCCTTTGACTATTTCCACAGTTACCCTATCTGTACCATCCTGAGAGTGGAAACTTTTCAATTCTACAAGAATTTTCCAAGTTTTTCTAATTGTGAAATTCTTACCTCTTTCTATAGGACAATTTTCAGTTCAAGGTCAAATTAAGGATTTTCCAAAAAGATCTGAGGAGGGTTTTCTATTATTTTTATGGTTTGGCTATTAACCCCATCTTCATGTATTTCCTATTAACAGATTCAAGGCTCCAACCTTTCAGTGTAACTTGGTCTCAAGTTTTCAAGATTATGGTACTCTTAATAAGTTTTTATTTGTACTTACGGTATACCTGACAATACTTCAACAAAATGTTATCATCCTTAAATTGAAGTCCTATTCTTCAATCTTTTATATGAGTAGAATCTTTTTTAACAACAAGCTCATGTTCTCGGTAACGTATGGTTGTGGGTACTTACTTATTTTCCCTTTTATATTATCTGTTGTTTTCTACGTTCATATATATTTATGAATTTATTATTTCTCCATTTTGTCTTAATCAAAATGAAAACATCAATTAGTATTTTTAGAGTTTTAGATTATATTTTGTATAAATGGAAAGTCTCATGTGTATACAAAATATACCCTTATGCGCAATTATTTTATTTATTAAAATCCTTTCACATTATCACTACATGGCTAGTGGTTATAATTACAGTTTTGTTTATATATATTAGCATACATGCTATTATCAGTATATTAACATTAGGACCCTTTGTGGGTTCTGACCGAGGGACCTGACACCATTTTCCATATTCTATTACATGGATCCTAGATTCTTCAAGACTAAAAGGTCAAGGCTAGTACCTCTTTGCACTAACCTTTCTGCAGCCTATTTATGGCTACCATTTATTGTTTAAATCATATGAAGTATTAAATCATTGTTCTTTTATAAACATATTTTTTTTATAATACATTTTAGTATTGCATCATTTATATAATAAATATATAAATAATCATTCAGGTTATTATAGAATCACACCACAGTATAAAAACACTTATATCTTTCAATTTTGTTAGACTATCACACAATTACTGAAGAGAAAAGACTGCTCTACCTAACTAGTGAGTTCAAGTTACCTTCACTAATACCCCGTGATTGAGTTGACTCTCAAAATGGTTCTTTATATAGGGAACAAAACATGCCCACCTAGAACTTTCTAACTACATCATGTCTATCTAGGTTTATTATAGACCTTACAGTTCTAATAGCAAATTCTATTGGCCAACCACCTCAAGAATACCTTTCTCTAACAACATTCTGCCTTTCCTCAACAACAGCCTATCTGATGAATCAATTTCATTTCCTCTCTTGCACCTCCTCCAACCAGGTTCCAAGTCTCAAAGTTGCCTCAGGCATTTTCCC
Organism: Pinus taeda; assembly: GCA_000404065.3. Lineage (NCBI taxonomy): Eukaryota > Viridiplantae > Streptophyta > Pinopsida > Pinales > Pinaceae > Pinus > Pinus taeda. The sequence goes on along the minus strand of APFE031012581.1, from coordinate 65,164 downwards.
TCTCACCCTCTTGGCTCTCTTTTCCGAACTGAGATTATTTATCTCTAGGGAGAGGAATGAAAGTATTCAAATTGTCTAGTAAGTGAAACTTCCATTTATCATATTTACTTTTCATAATTATTTCGCTAACCACAACAAATTTTATTAATGGAAGGTAAAATAAACACTTATACATATTAAGAATTCATACGAGGCCTTTCATATGGCCAAAATTTTGGCAGCTCATTTAAATAAAAGTAATTAAAATATTTACAACTTACTAAGATGTGTTATAGTTATAAGAAGAAAATGTATACATTATATGAAGTAATTTAACAAAAAAAAAATATGGTTAAATTATCTGAAGTCGTCTCTCTATGTTTTAAGGTATACTCTTAGATAGATTTTCTCTAAAATTATTCAAACACTTGTTGGAATTATAAGTTCAAGCTATGTAGTATATACAATCGAAATGCATAAAAGGATTTTCATAACATTGAATCCATTTATATATTATGAAGAAAGAATTGAAATATATATATATATGAAATATCTACAAATTTTCACTCCAACGGATGTTATCTGTAAAGCTTCAAGAGTGATAAAATCTCTAAGGATTTAAACTCTCAAGTAAGTTTGTACCTCCTTAAAAAATATAATCCTTCTAAAAAATGGTAAATGTGTCATTAAGATGTATCTTTACTCATTTATTTCAAATATTTAAATCCTCTATTATCATTTTTTAATTCTTCACATAATAATAAAAAATCACTTTAATAATATCTGCGAAACTATCTCCAAAACAAATAGCCACATAACAATAAGAGTCATATTATGCATTTTACCATGCATAATTATAATCCATGGTTAATGTTGGGAATATCTATGTTTTAAATAACCACTCGTGCATATGAAATGGATTAATAAGAAAATGTAGACATTTGGAACTTTTCTTAAATTTGATTCCTTGAAAACCTTTAAAAGAACCATTTAAACATTTGAAGAATTTTTTTATTTTTTATTTTTGTATATTTACTAATATTTGTTGTGGTCTGTAAGGTCCCACCTTACCAACCATCAATAGTATAGAGAAGTAAAGGTCACATTGAATACTATTGCTCAATTTTTATTTTATTTTTATTTTTGTTTTACTCATAATATGACTAGCTCAGCTATCATGTAATCATGTTCCTTCAACTATTTCAGTGTAGGTATATAACATAAGGAGTCAACGATAACTTTCTCTTAATATCACAAAATATATTGACCCAACAAAATTTCCAAATTCATCAATTAAAATTCCCAATCCCAATTATAAGCTAATGCTTCAATCATGAGAATTGTATAATGAATGTTGCAGCAAGAGAAACTAATGTTACCAATTCAAAAGCATATTATTCTTCAAAATGTGTCAAGTAAAACAATGGACATGCATAAATTGGGCACAAGTAGTTGTTTTCTACAACCATTGAAGCACATGAATGCACCCATGAACACATGCAGCTCATACGAAATTTACTATGCTAATTTTCACAAATTCCTACAGAATTAGTCATTGTAAAATTCTTTCCAACAACAACAATTTTTTTAAATGAAATCTTTAGATAATAAAAGTAACAATTGTCTTATTCTATATTCACACTTCAAAAACTTATTAAATTAATTTTCACTTTCATACAAAAAAATGAAAACATAGGAAGCTACATCCATTAAATAATCTATTCATAAATTTTCCAGTGCATAAAAGTTACAATAAGTAGGACATTTACTCTAACAATTTGTATGCACAAAAACTACATCCATTGAAGTTTTGACAAACACTTTGCAAGCATGCAATATAAAAAATTCAGTCATTGAAGACTTTTGACAAACAATTTGCAAGCATGCAATCTACAACCATTGAGGCCTTTTAACAAACACTTTGCAAACATTCCATCTACAACCATTAAGGCATTTTGTCAAACACTTGGAAGCCACAATCGCTTAAGGAAATTTGACATGAATGTAAGACTCTCCCTCAACATATTTAGCTCATAAAATTTATATATTAATTCTTCAAATGACAAAATATGAAAACAATGACTAAATCATCATATTCTTTCACCCAAAACTTGACAATAGGCAAACAAGGTTGGCAGCAGCAATCTAAAAAATTACGCAAATTTACGACATCAGTTTTGAAAAGTGTTTTTTTGGAATCAAATCAGGGGTTACAGGACATAATGGCACGAATGCCCATTGATGTTGTCCTAAATCAGTATGAAACCACACATAGATGCATTTTTAAAAACTACCAAATATGTTGACTCGAGGAATTTCATTTACAATTTTTGTCGAGAAGATGGCATGCAAGCTTGAATCTATAGCTATGAAAAAGAAATAGCATCCTATAATTAAATTATAATTACTTATGTATTATCTAAATGTCTTTCAAAATCATTTCATCCATTATAAGTGAATTGAAGGGCTTTGAGATCCATCAAACATTATTTCCATTCATCATTCCTACAAACCCAAGGCAAACATCTTGAACTATTGCAATACATAATGATTGAAAATTACCTCAATGATTCTCTTTAAAACTCTTGTTTTCCATCTTGTTCTTTTGTACATTTTTATTTCAATGGCCGATTTAGTGAATCCTCCTGGTGTATCTTAGGTTTGAATCCATTTTTCTACTTTGGTAGGCCAAGTCCTTTGGAATTTCATTATTTCCATTACCTTCATGGATATTTGTCTTTCCTTTCTCAAATTCTAAAGAGATATTAAACTCCAATCACTAAGAATATGATCCATCTTTAATCCCTCAACCAACTCATTTGAACCATCCGATTTTCCACCCAACCATATGTATGGAGAACTTCTCCCCCTCAAACCCCCAAGGTGTGAGAGCTCACAAACAATACCAAAATATAGTAGTATAGGTATATCCAAGGCAAGATGAGGAAGTTAAGTTTCACTTCCTCCCAACACTGCTCATGGTCAGCTCCACCAGGTTGAGCTACATAGTAATTCAGTTTCGTAATTTCAAAATCATTTCCAAATAAATTGGTTACTCTCCAAGTCTCTCACTCTCATAATATTTTTCAAATCTCTCCAACTCTTTGTATCACAATGAACCTCCATCTCCCCTTAAGTCATAATACATGAGACACATATATAGGAGGAGCAACAAACTATTGTCATAAAGGAGGAGTAATATGTATGCCTTGTATTCCATTTATAGGAGTGTAACTCAAGCCATTAAGGAGAGGTATGCATGCCTTAGTTAAAAAGAGTGTAACTTATGCATTAAAGAGAGCATAAGAGGAATCTTTTATGACATGTCTTTAATGAATGTAAGAGAAATATGCCATTCTTTGATGACCTCAAAAAATAAAGTATAATGTATTATTAAAAGAGATAGATTTAGATAAATCCATGAGAGTCATCAAGGATAGAGGTGTGAAGTGATTGACAAGATGAAGGTGACTTGTAATTCCCTTTTAATAATAATATCATAGTCTCAAAAAAGATAATAATAATATTAATAATATTGGGGATTAACTGAAGATTGAACTATTAGGATTGATTAATGACAATTTAAGTGATTTCCTTCAACTATACTTGATTGCTAATTTATGGAAGGTGATTTACTATTTTTGGAAAGTCATGCTTGAGATGCTAGACATGACTTTCTATTTTTAGAAAGCCACTCTAGGATTGTTAGGAAAGAGGTTTTATTAATGAAATTCATCCATGAGCTTCCCATGAGTGGTATTTGTCTTCCTGAGAATAGAGATTCCACACCCTTATTGCATGCATCTCCATGACTTAGGAGATTGAGGACTTCGCGTTGTGAACTACTCTAAAGATCCAAGATTCCACACCTTGATATTTTTAAATATTCAGGACTCTGCACCCTAAAAATGTTATTATAGATACAAGACTCCACGCCTTTATCTTTCATGGATTTAGGACTCCGCGCCCTAATTTCCATAGGATCTCATCTACTTTGCCTTGAAACTCTAGGCTTCACCTTAAGGTATTGATTGTGAGCTCATACCCATCTGATGGTTCATTCATAAGGCTTTGTTCCAAGACCTGCACACATCAAAATCTGATAGATCAGAGGAATCAATGAATTTCATAATTTACTTATTGACATTTTACCAAAGATTACACATGACTTCCACAACCATTTTGGTTCTAGAGAAATGAATTCCACAACCATTTAAAATTTGGACATCCTTATTTCAAAATAACCATGTTCCATATCACATCTTGCTCCATACAAGATTAAGCATATAAAATCATAAAAGTCATGTATCATGACTTCCACAGTCATTTATAATTTGAGGATCCTTGTTTGCAGATAACTATGTCCCCTGCCACATCTTGCTCAATACACCTATTTCCATACTAGAATACCAAAAGAGAAAACATCAATAATATGCTCTTAACCAAAATAAATTCTGATACACACAACCATAGATATTATCCTAAGAACACAACAACTAGGTAACCCAAACTAGGTGTACAACATATAAGCATCTACATAAGTTTCTCACACATAATATTATGTCATTATATCAAAATCACCCTCTCTAAGTGTCATCAAAGCTATCTCACCAAGAAGGGACACTACATACTCCCCCTTTTGGGCTAAACTTGGCCCAAATCTTTTCCTACAGTCATAAGATACTTGGTTATAGGTGATTCTGCTATCACTAAGGTGTTAAGCTTATGTATATGTATTTGATATCTTTTTCTTCATGCCAAACCATAGTTAATTTTTTCCTAAATTGGAAGCAACTCCATGAAAACCAAAACATACCATTCTTAATCAAGTAGAATGTATATCCATGCCATATTAGGCATGTTTCTATATAAAATGCCAAATATTTTTGTATCAAAACCAGCCATATAATTTATAGTACCATATCAAAATACTAATTATGTAATTGAGATGACATGTAATTATAATAATTTTATATTCTACATGTTCTTATTTTTCAAAGTCTACATGAATCCTACATGTATCATATTCTTGGTTCTATAGTATGTTGAGCTTTCTAAGCTATAAATAGCTCACACATTTGTTGTAAAAAGAAAACAATAATGGTCCATCCCATCTCATAATAAAATTTTCATACAAGAAGCATAAAATCATCCACATACAGTAGCGATTGAAACTATGCAACAAAACATGATGTCATATATAAAACCCACTCTTACATCTCACTTAATTTATGTCTTCTCAATCAAACTTTCCACTTTTCATTTCATAAGGCATTCTTGAAATCAAGATATGTAGGATCTATCTATAGCTTTTACTAAATTCTTAATCTTTAGATAAATTCACAATTTTAGGTTTAAGACACCATTTGTTTTTTAAACTAACAACTCAAGGTTCCATATAGTCCTCATTGACCCACTTTTGTATTATAGACCATTCCTTTAATCCCCATAATCTTCATTATTATTAACTTATCTTACCTGAGAATCAATTATGAATGATTTACTTAGAAGATATTCTTGCTAAAGCAAGAAACGATCCTTCTATTCACTTAGGAAAATTTACAGATTTTACACAGGATACAACAAACTCCCACAAAGGGAGAGTGAAAAAACTTCAAGTTCTGATAAAACCTCCAAAACACAAATAGGAACCAAGTTAGGACTGTCGTGGAACCGAAAGCGGGCAAGTGGAAACAAGGCCCGCTCCCCAAAACCCACTGAAGATCTAACTCCTAGCAATCCAATGGACAAAAAGAACCCACACAGAGTCAAGACCTGTGGTAAAACCTGAAGTAGCATGATCAACGCTGAACGTTGATCTGATACTTCAAATCCAACAGCTGGTCTCCATATTGCATGGCATAAAAGCCCACAGAATAACACGCGATGAAGGTGGTTTACTTTTCCCAACCTCCGCCATGTGTAGTATCCTGAGTGGAATCACTAGCTATTGGAAAATACCAACTTTGGTTTAGATCACACCCCATGTGGGTGCTAAACCACTGGTGGTTTTGTCCTATCGAGCCCCACTAACATGCACACCAAAAGGTGGCCGTAGATCTGCCTTCTCCGGATCCGACGGCCACCAAAAAAATCGGACCTCACAACCACTCTTGTGATACCCTGCAAAGAAGGCGATAAACCCTGTTTTCCCCCCTCCATGCGTCATAAGCTGAACGGCATAGCTATTAATCCAAGAAAACCTTAGAGGGTGCCTGGAGCAAGTGGTATATCTCGAGTATTTTTTTACCCCGGTAATATCTTCCTTTGACCTCCGCCACCTTGTAAAAGGAAAACCAGGCTAGAAGGATGGCCTCCTCCATTTGATATCACCAAGGATCCCTTCTCTAGTGAGCAGATAACTACTACCTCGAATTCTTCCTTTGTTTCAAGAAGCACCCTTAGAGACCCAACAATGAAAATCCTTTGAAAGACTGTCTGAAGTGAACTTATTCATCGTTGACATGAGATAAGATTCCGTCTCTTGTATTTTCCTGAAAGTGTTGTCTGTCACTGAGGGCTTTGGATGAGCATTCCTTCTTCATCCTATCATTCGTTACCTCCTCCCACCAATAGCACAAGTTGATATGTTTGTTTCGAACCCCCTCATTGGCAAGCCAGTCTGCAACTTTGTTGGCTTCCCTGGAGACATGCACCAGCCTAAGAGTTCGTAACACCCTTAAGTGTGATTTGATTCTTTGGTAGACTTGCAGAGGCTGCCAATAGCTTGAGATTTTCTCAGGTGCAGTGCCAGCATTAACCATCTTCACTAAGTTTATGACTAATTCCGAGTCAACCTCAATGATGACATTGTGAATGTTGTGCTTGAGCAGTATTTCCAAGCATAGTTCCATCGCCATGACCTCAGCCATATTGTTGGTTGCTTTTCCTAGATAACTATGGAAGATGACCATAATGTTTCCTTCTTCATCCCTCAATACCCCTCCATAACCTACTTCACCTGGATTTCCTATAGAGGCCCCATCAATGTTAAATTTTAAAAAACCATGAGAAGGGGGATGCCAGGAAGCTTTTCCAGTAGAGGTATTCTTGTTGAACTACATAGAACCCTGAGGGAGATGGACCTTAAGCTCTAACTTTTCCAGGATTCTAGCCTCTCTTTGTCCTATGAGTTTTCTAGTATCAGCAGCTCCCAGGATATGCACAGAATCTTTGAGTTGTTTAAGGATTAGCTGTAGAATGCTGCTCACTAGGCTCACCTCCTTGAAAATCCTATTGTTGTGCTCCTTCCAAACATTCCAGATTAAGAACTCCAGGGAAAGTGACCAAGAGGAGGTTATTATCTCGTTCTCCGAAAAAATTTCCTCTAGTTTGTCAATGTAGCAATGATGTCATTTACATTTATGTCTGTCTGCTCAAAGACATCACTAACCAGGTGCCAAACTATTGTGGTCAATGAGCACCTGTTCAGGAGATGATTGGTTGTTTCCTCCTGTTGTCCACATAGGTGACATCTTGAGTGGCCAACAAAGCCTCTTTTCCTTAGGTTATCCCATGTCAGAATCTTGCCTTGTAGAACCAACCACTTGAACAATTTGACTTTCATCCAATGAGGATTACCCTAGAGTTCTTTCCACTTTTTATCAGTGTTTGGATAGTTAAGTCTTGTGTCTATCTTTTTGGCCTCCTTAAGGGTGAAGAGACTTGTCTTATTATTTCCCCATCTTAATTGATTTTCCAAGGTTGAGGGTAAGATTTTCCTCTTTTCCGAGAGATTGTTAAGGGATATATCTTGAGTATGTATCCTGCCCCTTTCTCTGTAATCTAGAAGTTTCCATATTGTCCATTTCTCATTGTTCCTTAAGTGATCCCAATAGTCCCTTACCTTCCTTAAATCTATGTTGATGGTATCTGTGTGAAAGTCTGCTAAATCATCACTGCAAAGACTTTCTTCCTGCTGCCAATTGTCCTCCTAGAACCAGGCAAGATTTCCATTTCTAATCTCCCAAAAACTATGATTTTGGACTAGGTCCCTGTTCTCCCAAGCTCTATTCTAAATTGAAGACCCTTTTACTTGTCCTGTCATTAATATGAGGTTCTTCTCCTAACAATCTCTTGCATACTTTTTCTTCCATAGTTTTACCTAGGGGGCTTGAATTTCCTTTAGCCATCTCCACCAGATTTTGGCTCCTAGCACTCTATTAAGAATTCCTAGGTCATGAAGACCTAGGGCATGATGGGATTTTGGTTTGCATACCTTGTCCCATGCCACTAGGGCCCGTTTCCTCTTTTCTTCACCTTTCCCCCAAAGAAAGTTTCTTTTGATGTTTCTTATATTAGTAATTACCCCAGTTAGTGCTGGAATGGTTGATAGCATATAGATAGGGATACTTTGGAGGATAACCTTAGCTAGAATCAGCATCCCTACTAGATTTCAGGCTCTATATGTCCATTTCCTAATCTTACCTTTTAGCTTGTTTAGAACATGCTCCCATATTTCCTTATGTAACGGTTTTTCAATGAGGGGAACTCCTAGGTACTTCGTGGGCAATGACTCTCTTTGAAAGCCCAAAATCCTGGAAAGGTTTCTCTAAATCGAGAGATCTGTGTTGAAAAAGAAAATCTTTGATTTAGTGAGACTTACCTCTCTGCCTACTGCCATGGAAAATTCACTCAAAATCTGGTTAAATGCTCTGGCTTCCTTGACTGTGGGTGTGCCTTGAAGCATAGTGTCATCTACAAATTGCTGATGTGTCATCGTGTCACCACCTTGAGTGAGTCTCAAACACTGAATTCTTCCTTCCTCGTTAGCAGCTATGATTGCTCTTCCTAACCGTTCCATCATTAGAATGAAAAGGAAAGGAGAGACAGGATCCCCTTACCTGAGTCCTCTCGTAGGCTTGAAGGTTTTGGAGGGAGAGCCATTGAGAAGAATTGAAAAGCTGGCAGTGGTAACTAGCACCATGACTCACTTAATCCAATTGTGATCAAAGTTGTAGGCTTTTAGAATTGCTCTTATGTACGACCAACTAAGTTTATCATAGGCCTTTGCTATGTCCATCTGAATTATCATCCCTGTCTGTTTACTAGTATTGAGTGAATGAACCACTTCATGTGCTGGAATTATGTTATTAAGAATTTGTCTTCTTTCCACATAGCCCATTTGTTGCTCTGGCACTAGGGTAGGGAGGAGTGGTTTGAGACGGTTGGCAATTACTTTGGATATTATTTTATACACCACATTGCATAAAGCTATAGGTCTAAATCTATCTGGAGAGGTGGCCCTTTCCTGTTTGGGGATTAAGGCTATGAAATATTCATTGAGTGCCTTCAAGACTGTCTTAAATCTCCGAGATTCTTCCACAACCTCTAGAATATCTTGTTTTACTATCCTCAAACAAGCCTTGAAAAAGTCCACATTGAAGCCGTCCGGGGCTGGTGCTTTCCCATTGTGCATCTCTGTAATGACTTCCTCAATCTCTTCCTCTATTACTGGTATGTTGAGATTGTAATTGTCATCTCTAGAAACCAATTTAGGAATGTATTGAGTAAATGTTTTTGTGAACTGATATCTATGTTCCAAGGTTTCCTCTGCAATTCTCTGAAAATGCTGGACTAGAACCTCTTCCAACTCTTCATGAGTGTTTCTTTCTTTTCCATGCTAATCTGTGAGTTTCATAGTTATGTTGTTGTTTTTGTGAGCTATGTTGTTGTTTCTGTGAGCTATGTTGTTCTTTCATAGTTATGTTGTTGTTTCTGTGAGCTATTTGGTGTTTCTCTCCCCTTCCTTAATCCATTGTACTCTGGATTTCTGTCTCCAGAATATTTCCTCTTGTAGATATTTGTTTTCTCAATCATGTTGGAGTGATTCTACCATCTCTTTCCTTTCATCTGTATAGCCTTCTGTGATAAAAATTTGGTTTATTTCCTTTAGCTTCTTTTCCAAATCTCCTTTAGCTTTGAAGATATTTCCAAATTCCTTTTTATTCCACTCTTTGAGCCTGCCTTTAATGTGCTTGAGCCTACTGTGTAGAAGGAACATCTTTGTACTTTGAAGGGGTAGCTCTTCCTTCCACCATTTTTCAATGTTTGTGAGGAAATTTGAGGGTGTGAGCCAAGCATTCTCAAACTTGAATGGGGAGTTCCTCGGTTTACCAAATAGAGAAGATTCCAATTGTATAGGCCATTGGTCTAAACCTCCAAAATGGAGGATGAGTGCATTCAGGCTACTTCCCATGAGAAGAAGTTCCTCTGAGATAATGAATCTGTCTAATTTTGAGGCTACTCGGGTAGGGTCACCCTTTTTGTTGTTCCAAGTGAAGATTCCATTGCTGGTTTCCATGTCAACCAACTTCATATTGCTGATGAAGTTCTAGAAGGCAACTGAAACCCTAAAAAGAGTTCTAGTGCCTCCTTTCTTCTATGAGAGTGATTTAGTCATGTTAAAATCACCTCCTAGAATCCAGGGTAGAGTTGGGTATCTTTTCTTCATATCCTCCAGAGTGATGAGGAGCCAAATTTTGCCCTCCATTGGCTGAGGACTATAGACATTGGTGATCATGTAACCTTGCCTATCACCCACCGGTTGGAAAATCAAAGAGAGGTGGTGTTTGGAAGCCTCTGCATCAGTCACACCAAATTTTTGTGGATCCCATAGAATGAGAATGCCACCAACAGATTTATTTGCTTTAACTTCAAGGTATTCATATATATATATATATATATATATATATATATATAACCATTTGCTATGTTTTTCTTTGATCTTCTCCACTGAGCATTTTGTTTCCTGTATGAATACTATGTCAAGTTTTTCCTCTTTGATTATGTTACCTAGATTCCTATGTTTTCTCCTACTTCCTAGTCCTCTAATGTTCCAGGTTGTGATTTTCATTGAGGTGGGGATTTCAAGGAGTAACTAGAAAGGTATTTCATCCTTCCTGAGTCAATCATGAGTTTGACACACTCCAACAGTAGTTCAATCTGTGTTTTTCTTCCCCTCCTCTTTCCTGGGTTTTTTGTTAATTTTCCTATTATTACTCCTATTGAGGAAGTCCGTTTATTTTCCTGGTTATCATGTCCTCTTTTGACTCCTACAGCTGTGTGATGTGACCTGCTAAGGAATAGCAGTTGGACCTTGTCAACGTCCTCCTAAGGTATGGAGTTTATTCCTAGGTTTCCTCCTTGTTCAAGAAACCTTTCCAACTCCAGGTTCCCCCTTTCCAAGATCTCCTGTAAGTCTTGGTCCTCTGTGCAACATTCACTTTGAGTCATACCATGGTCTTTTTCTATTTCCATGTTACTGAAAGGGTCCATCATGTGTTCATTTTGTTCCTGAGTGAGGTCCATGCTAGTATCTTTTTCTTTCCCCCTTGATGTTTGATTCTCTATCCTCTTTTGATCACCTCCATCTACATTTTCTTCTTCTAAGATCTCAAAAATATTGTGCTCTCTTGTTTTGTTATCCTTTTCAGTAGGGTTCTTTTCTATCTTCCTTCCCCCTCCTTTTCCTTTCCCTCCAACTTTGGTGAAACCTATCTGATCTTTCCTTTTACTGGTGTTTAGATCTTCCTCCCTTCTATTAAGAGGACAGTCTCTAGAAAGGTGCCCATGTTCATGACATTTGTGACATCTAAACAGGATATGTTCATAGTCAATTGTTTGAACCCATTCCCCATCATAGACTTCTAGAATGACCTCATCTGGAAGGGCTCCTGATAGGTCCATCTCCACACAGATCTTAGCATAGGAGGTATATTTTCCTCATAGAGTTGCCTCTGAAATCTTTAAAAAATGACTTAATTATTTCCTATAGCTTTTAAAGATTTCAACATCCAGTAATCTAAAGGTAAGGAGTAGAGTCTAATCCATACCGGTACCGAAGTGAAGGTTTCTCATTTTGGCACAAAGTTCGTCATCCATTGCCGCATATAGAGTCCAACAACTACGAAGAAGTATGGTCCTCCTTCAAAAATCCCGTCTCTATCCTCCATGTTCGTGAATACCACTGTAAAAAAACCCTTGGATCCAACATGTATATTTAACTCCCCCTTTGGCTTCCAATTGTATTTTATCCAAGCGTATAATGATTTCTCTGATGGCTAGATACCCATAAATTTGCATATGATGGCATAGTTTTCCATGTGATCCATGTTCTCTTGCAGAACTAGATCATTTAAAATAACCTGTGGTTTAGCTATGGCCTTGGGTTTACAGGGCCCCATCTTGGTTCTGTTCCCTGTATCTGACCTCTGTCTTTTGCTTTCTCTTCCTATCGGTTCTCTTCATGTGTCCCGTGTTCTACATGGGTTTTGCTTCCTTCCGCTATCGTAGTTTCTATGTTTTTTGTCTTGACCTCCAAAGGTTGTGGAGGCTTGTTCTTATTCCCTGCTCTTCCCCTGCTTGTAACCACATTACTGTAGGAGGGAGTGGAGTTCCCTCCTCCCTGTGCTTCCATTCGTGCCTATTACCCTCTACCACACTCTTTGTTGAACCCTAGAGCTTAGATCATGCCCCAAATTTCTATATGCACATCAGAGAACAAGCATCAATGTTTTCTATCAATCTCTTCCAAAAGGTGTGGGAGCTTGGCCTAAGTAAGTCACTCCTCGTGACTAGTCAACACCCTCACTTAGGTTTGAGCACAAGACCTCACCATCTTTACAAGTCCGACTTTACCAACGAGCCGCCTTCGTTGACCTTGATTTACTTAGAAGATATTCATTCCAAAATAATTAAATATATCTTTTCGAAAGTGGCTTGTAATCAAGAACAACTTTCGTAATTATACAAATATAATATCTATGTTATTGAATTTATCTTGATAACTATAAGTCAACTTGTTTTCCCACTATAAAATCTCTTGTGATTTCTATTCAATAATTAATCAATCCATTTTGTTTCATGTATTATTCCTTACTATTAATACATACACACACAAAAAAAACAAGTTATGAAAACCATACATTTGTCAAATTATGAAGAATATTGTTGATTTTAAATAAGATTTAGATTTCATAAAGACATTTCTAGCCTAACGATAATTTTCTTTTCCTTTTTTTTTACTATCCCTCAAAAGATTATAACGTTTTGCAGGGTTACTAACTACTCATACAACTATAAATCCATGAACAAAAGTACTAAATCCTTCAATCTCTTCCATTCCACATATAATACAATCATCTTAGGCTTCTAAATAATTCAAGAATTCCAATTCATCAAAATGTGATCTCACTCTCCCTTAATTTCTCCCTCAAAAAATATCACTTCTTGTAAAACAAGAACTCAACTAAGCTATTCGTTAATCACATACCTTTTTCTTTAAGTTCAATCAAAACAAATTTCTAACCACATAAAATTTTTATCTTATAAACATGTTATTCTCTTAACAATTTACAAGTTAATCAACTTTCAAGAAATAAATTCATCATGTTCATAAACAATATGAATTTTGACTCGATCACCTAACTAGAAATAGTGTAGAACAGTTCGTGAGTTCAATCCTCATAATTTCTGTAATTAGTTTGGTTAAATAGAATTCAACCAATATTCAACTAACAAAATAATTAAAAGGACTATTATGGCTTTCCTATATGCAATTTGTCTTGAGCCAATAGAAGGGATATTTCATTAGCTTGTCACAATAATATTTTTCTACATTTCAATCATTTTAATTCTACATAAATCCAACACATACAAAATAATTAAAATACTAGAGGATAGATACCTAGTTCACACTTGACTCCATATATCAAAATCAATTACTCCAAACATTCTAAACCACCTAATGGTGTTCAATATACCAATCCTAGTATATTCATTTGTAATAAAAATAAAATAATGGATTTAAATCACAGGCAAATTCATGTTATGGATCTCTATCCATTTAACTTTAGTTACACATAATCAATCCTCCTTAAACATGCCTATGAGATTTCATCATAATATTTTTGTTCATTCTAACAAGAAGAATTACTTAGCTCATACATATAGTATGGATTCCACACCCGTACCTTACCTAATTACTTAGCTCATAGATATATGTTAGTATGGATCCCACACCCATACGTTTGCTCATAGATATATGCTAGTATGGATTCCACACCCATACATCAACTTCAAGTGTTCCTTCAAATGGCTTCCACAACCCTTCATGCACTAGTCATTTAAGCCTCTTGTTTATTAGGAAGGTCATACCTCAACCTAGTATTTGAGTAATTTCAAGCTATTTGATGAATAAAGTCAACCCATACTACACAAAGTCATGTCAAAGAAATCATCGAAATTCTAGTATTACCTATTAAGAATGTATTCCCAAATAATATTTTGACGCATCAAAATTAATGCACATACATTACTCTTAAATCTACATTTACAGGTAAAAGTGACATCCTTCAAGGTAGCTTTTGTTAAGTTTCCATTAGTGTAGGTAAGAAAAGAGTCAAAATTAGCACGAAAAACTCAATTATCATGATAATTGAATATTGGCCTTACACTTGTTACACATTCCCAAATGATACACACTAAGGCCATCATACTATAGTTTAGATTAGGCTAATATTTTTCATGGTGGATACAATTTAGACTAGTAGAGATGGTTATTAGGCCCATATCACATCGATAATGATGCATTAAACATATTTTCAACCATGCATCCACTCCACATATCTCACTCACCCATTGAAAATCAAACCATTCACATGCTTGGGTTTAACCCCAAATTCTCAAGCACGTCCTTTCCCTACATGTCTTTAAGTCCTTTATCATATTTATAATTTTTCTCAACAAAAATATAAAGGAATATAAGAAGCCATTCTTTTTCTTTCACGAGTCTCTAAATGATATAATAATAATAATATCCTTTATGCAACCAATATGCTTCCATGTCAACATACACAATAATTCAACATGCATGCAAAATAACCATTCATGCTTCAACCTTCAAGCAAGCATGTCGGCCCATTAGGCCTTGTTGTTTTACCCTCGCTCAGATACCATATGTAAGGTCCCACCTTACCAACCATCAATAGTATAAAGAAGTAAAGGTCACATTGAATATTATTTCTCAATTTTTATTTTATTGCTATTTGTGTTTTACTCATAATATGACTAACTTAGCTATCATGTAAGCATGTTCCTTCAACTATTTCAATGTAAGAATATAACATAAGAAGTCTGGGATAGCTTTCTCTTAATATAACAAAACATATTGACCCAAAAAAATTTCCAATTTCATCAATTAAAATTCCCAGTCACGTTTATTAAGCTAATTCTTCAATCATGAGAATTGTATAATGAATGTTGCAGCAAGAGAAACTAATGTTAGCAATTCAGAAGCATATTATTCTTCAAAATGTGTCAAGTAAAACAATGGACATGCATAAATTGGGCACAAGTAGTTGCTTTCTAGTGTCATTGAAGCAAAATAATGCACCCATGAACACATGCATCTCATACGAAATTTATTATGCTCATTTGCACAAATTCCTACAGAATTAGTCATTGTTAAATTGTTTCCAACAACAACCATTTTTTTAAATGAAAGCTTTAGATAATAAAACTCACAATTCTCTTATTCCCTATTCACACTTCAAAAGCTTATTAAATTCATTTTGACATTCATAGAAAACCTGTAGACATAGGAAGCTACACCAATAAAATAATATATTCATAAATTTTTGAGTGCACAAAAGCTACAGTAAGTAGGACATTTACTCTAACAATTTGTATGCACAAAAACTACATCCATTGAAGTTTTGGCAAACACTTTTCAAGCATACAATCAATAGCCATTGATACCTTTTAACAAACACTTTGCAAACATGCAATCTACAACCATTAAGGGCTTTTGTCAAACCCATGGCAGCCACAATAGCTTCAGAAATTTTACATGATTATAAGATTCTCCCTCAACCTATTTAGCTCATAAAATTTATATATTAGTTTTTCAAAGGACAAAATATTAAAACAATTACTAAATGATCTTATTCTTTCACCCAAAACTTGACAACACACACACAGAGTTGTGTGCAGCAGTCTGTGAAATTGCCCAGATTTATGATTAGGATATTGAAAAATGTTGCATTTTGGGGTCGAGTCTCTCTAAAACCCGAAACCTTCCTGTGTTTCTGAGTTTGAACTAGACATGAGCAAGAATACCTTTCTAGCTTTCCAGCTTGAGCAAGACCTATTACTTTGATTCAAATATATTAGCATAATTTTCTTTTTTCTACAACCAAACAGTCCACGACTTGAGCCAACACGGCCACTTCAGGCAATTTATTAATAAAAGAATGAAATTTTACATAAGCTTCTCTCATGAACAGTTAACCTACAAATGACCCTCCGTGCTCTTTAAAGAGAGATCATGGACCAATCGGGTATTAAGCCACGGATCAAGTGTCGGTAATACCGAGGAGAGAATGAACCTCTGGATCACTACATATCGTGACCATCGGATTGTAAGTTACAAAAGTACATAGTAAAGAAACACACTTTATCTAACTCTATACTAGACCAAGTTATACTTAACTATTTCCTATGTGTCTGAATATCCTAACATCCCCCCTTAAGAACAACTTGGGATAGGATTGAAGGATTTACAAATATGACACAATAGGAGAAGGAAAGAGGCACTAGAGCCTATCCCCCCTTAGTGACAACTTCCTGAACTCCAAGCATATATCGAAGTTTAGTGAACTTCGCCTCTGTGAGAGCCTTTGTGAAGATGTCTGCAACCTGATCATCTGTTGAACAATATTGCACTTCAAGAACATGGTCATGGATGAGCTTTCTGATGAAGTGCATGTGAAGTTCAATGTGTTTGCTGCGCTGATGCTGAACTGGATCTTTGCAAAGCTGAATGGCACTTTGATTATCACACCAAAGTGTAGTCGGATGCTGCTGCTCAAAGCCCAATTCTGATAGGATCTGACGAAGCCACAAGGCTTCCCTACTAGCTTCCACGGCACCACGAGACTCTGCTTCTGC